>JASCZW010003496.1:0-34200 GCA_034211315.2 Aedes japonicus
TACCAAATCCCATGAGAATGGAAAGATGTTCCATTAAAATATCTAAATATTCATAGAAATGAGAAGAAAACTAGTATTACGCGTATCTGTCAAGATAAGCAAAGGTAGTTGTAAATTAAATGGAAAAAAATAGTTTTTCTTCTCATTTCTAGTTACAGGAATTCCACTAACCAGCTCAGATCCTCTAGAATACAATATTTTTGTTCAACAACATTTCTAGATAACTGATCAAGAAAATGTGCTGGTGTTACTATAGAAACTACCACGTGGTAGGAATATACATAAATTATGGGTGACCCACTTTTCCATCTGATAGGTAGAAAACAAAACATACGAACACATACAAACACAAAAACAAATGTAGTATAAATACAAGACCTACTGCGATGTGCTCTTCTAGCCGGGCACTCCAGAACTGTAGATAGTCATGAAGAGAGCAGACGAAAAAGACCTTAAGCTTTCAGTAATTCTAGTGAATTTATTCGAATATTACTAGCGTAGTTGGAAAAAGGTTTTAAGTTTATATATTTTTTAAAATATGAACAGGTGAAGGTTTTAAATTTTACCAAGTTATTTAATTACAATCACTCTTGCATTAGTATTTTTTTCAATAGCATTAGCATTAACACCTAAGCGTCGACGCTTGCACAAATCGTGAATGGAGCTACGATGAGGAATAATTCGTTGAAGACGACTGTCCTGTCACCATGAAGCGGATCCAATGACTGATACGTTTCTTCACACAATAATCTCCACGAAGACACTCCACGATCGCTCACACTGGCCACGTCCTGTAAACCGTTGGAAGTGGGAAGAGTTTGGTGTCATACCGAAGACACGGGTAACTTGCATCGGTCTTCGGTAGATACTCTCTGAGAAAAATGAATAGTTGGAGGAATAGTTAAACAGGTGCTTGCCTGTTTGATGTACGGAACAAACAACTCAAATAAAAGTATAAATGCGTTTGAAGCATCTCGTCTAAGAAGGTTAAGTGATGCTCCATTTCTCTTCAAACGGTAATGGTTGGGACTACTATGCATTAACCCAAATCCTAGCCCTATATGGCTTATAGTTGCAGCGCCATTACTTGCTTTCTGAGAAAAAGAATGTCTGAAAGTAGAAGAATGTGTAGTGAGATGTGGATTGCTGCAACTAACATTTGCATTTACCTTTTGTAACTCCTTATATTTTGTTATTATATTTATTGACGTATATAGAGGTATATAACTCAAGTTGCCACTCTGTAATTCTAAACCATTCAAACCTTACACAAATCGCCAGAGAGGATAGTTGACTGAGGTTGCTACTACACTGGAGTATACTGGCCTGACGTCTGTCACATCTGCCCACTCTCTCCTTCAGTGGGGTGGAAAATTGCATAGATAATATGGAGCTGGCAGGGAAGAATGCTGCTGGATTGACTATATTAAATCAATAACCTTTTGATAAATTGTAAATGGTATCTGTCAAAATACCTGCGTAGTTGAAATTACTCTAACAATTATGCCGTAATCTTTTTGCTCCTACGTTTGAGTAAAAGCAGGTGACTGTTGGACCACGGTGACGTGAACTTTGGGCATAAATAAAGACTGGACTTGTAAAAAATCAGACACACAAAAATGACCGCCAATTCATTTCAATCGGATATTTCTATCAAGTGCTCCAAAGGATCAAATGTGCTATATATTAACCATGTGTTTGCCCCTAAATTTATTTATTGATTTTTTCTCCCAAGCAAAATGCTTGTACATTTTCTTAACGCCCACTGCCTCATGAGATCTTGGGCGAGGACTTTGTCATGTTACCTTACACAATTTCTGCCAGTTTTCTTTACAAGCGCGCAGCTCGGTTTTGAATGTTTTTCCGCTTTTCTTCAACTTCTTCTTCTAAAGCTTTTGATTGGTCAGGCGGATTCTGGTGTGTTGGAAGGTCCGCTTCTTCCGGAGGACCAATGCGCCTTTCGCTTCGTACCAATCCAGTACAGGCTTGGTGTAATGGCGCGAACGGGTCCGACCAGAACACCGTGGGACGACGGTGAGCGGAAGAAGGGCGGCAAAGCGCGCTTCTGCCGGCATTCCTCGCAATGGTGGCCACTACGTGTTTCGCTTGTCGGTCCAGTTTAGCACCTTCCCTGACGCTTAAGCACGCATGCAGCCCAGCCCGCTTCATGAGGTCTGCTGGGTGGGACCGCTGAGCAATGACCAGATCTTTTTGGCCCGTCTCGGGTGGAAAAGGTTCAGGTTAATGCTTGGCAGTACTGCACACTGCCTTGCCTCACGCACCGTCAGACTAAGGCCGGCGTGGTCTCTGCTGTACACACACACAATGGTTGTCGCCGAAATCTATTCGGTCCATGGTTGTGCACTCTGCCGAGCCTCCGTGTCTGCGGAAGGTCCGCAAGTCGCCTTATACTGTATCGATCCACCTTGCCACGTTGTGCGCTCGACTCTTCTTACTGCCTGTACCTGTCGGTTTCGTTTTCAGAGACCGTTTCGCCGGGACAGTGTCCGACGATTCTTGCGTATGTCAGCCATATCGTAGATCATTCGATTTTTGCGATGTGTACGATGGGAGGTTCATCAACCGGTGCAATTCGGTGATGCATTCGCGCTCCCCTCCACGTTCCGTCTTCCATCTGCACTCCCGTAGATGGTACGCACCGCACCTTCCGTTGCCAAAGACTCCGAGGGCGCGTTGGTCCTCCACTAGCGTATGCATGTTTCGTGGCCGTAGAGAACTACCGGTCTAATTAATCAGTCTTGTAGATGGTCAACTTTGTGGTTCGGCGGCGAACTTTGTTCGATCTTAGCGTCGCTTCGAGTCCAAGTAGACACGATTGCCAGCCATAATGCGTCTTTTTATTTCTCTGCTGGTGTCATTATCGGCGGTCCTCCAATGAGCCCAGATACCGATTCGTCCTACCTCGATTTCATCACCGTCGATCTGAACTCGTGCTGAGAAGCTAACATTGTCTTCTCGTGACTTCTCGCTTCATGTATTTTGTTTCAACGCATTAATCACAAGCCCAATCCTACCAGCTTCAGCCTTAAGTCTGATGTACGTTACCGCCATCGTCTCAGGTTACGTGCTACGTTGATTGGACGAACTTTCCTGAAGATCCGTGCCACTCGTGTCTATCCCAGCTCTTCCGAATCACACCCTCCGGTGCAATGTTAAACAGCAAGCACGAAAATCCATCACCTTGCCGTAACCCTCTCCGAAGTTCGAGAGACTCGAAAGGCGTCCCTATTCTCGGAAGGCCACATCTCTTGCCGTGCATCGTTTGCTTTGATCAACCGCGTCAGTTTTTCCGGAAATCCATATTCGTGCGCTGAGTGCTGCGCTTATCTTCCGCGCCTTCTGCGGTATGTCCCTTTCATCGGTTTTCAAGCCGCTTTCAGCATGCTTTATCGATGGTCGCTTCGTCTCCTGAAAAATCTTCCACAACGCGGGACACGGTGGAATGGTGGATTCAAGCCTTTTGCCATGGCCATCTACCGTGCGACTGGCGGGATTATCGATCACTGCGTGCCCAAATTGTCTGGCGTGGCGTCTTCTTGTATTCAGAATGCCATCTTGGAACGTTCTTGATAGATCGCAATGTCAAAATCTTGCACGCATAAACATAACACTCTAAGCTCAGTATTACTCCAAACTTCATTGGTTTCCATCTCGCGATAAAAATTACACCAAAAACAAAGTGTTGCATTTTTTTCGAGTCCAATCTTTATACATGATTGGTAAAAATATCCCGAAATATCGTGGTTGAAATAGATCACACCATCGTCATAGAAGTTGGAATCGATTGATTGATTAATTCCGTAAATAGTGGCACAAATTCTAGCGCATGATAGCGGCAAAAAGACTTGCATCTGATACTGGCATTGTACGTTAGGTCAATGCATCCATAAAATTGCAACGAAAGTCTAAAAACGCACATTTCCATTCGGTGCCTTATCTTGAGTTCAACCACTAGGTGAACAACTGACATTGATGGTTGGAAGGGTTTGACTTACAGAAATCTGCCATCCGATGCTTTCCATTGTGGCAAAACGTCAAAAATTGGGATTGATGTAGGGCTGCATGTTCAAAAACCATTATTTTGCTCGATTTGACTTCATGCCACTTCTCCACTATGTACAGTAGTGGCATGCGGTATTATGGATTTGATTGTACCGAAAGACAAGAACATATCAAATTGGACCTTTAAGCGTAATATTTGAAATACTAATGAAGAGGCGAAATGATGAGGCGGAAAAAACTATGAAAAACGCATGGAAAACGACTGTACATGTTCTGATAGTTGACGTCAATTGCATTTTACGTTGAGCATTTTACGCGTACTAATCCAACAATACAACCGACGAATGTAAGCTGAAATCAAATCATATACTAAACTATTTAGATTCATTCGGATTACTACGGGCCATGTAGCACTCAAGCTAATGTGTTGCAATAATGAACGACTCACCCTTTAACAAGTAACAACACATTGAACAAAATACACTAAACACTCTTGATAGGATTGAAAACGACGCCCTACCTTTGAATGACACGCAGAATTTCTTCTCTTTTGATTGGATGCACGAACTGCACTCGACCGCAGAAACTCAGGTTCGGTACCAACGGGCTTCCGTCTGGCGATCGAAATCAGACAGGTTTTCGCATCACGCCCTCTTTACACTTCAAACTAATATTTTCCGCAGCAAAATCCTTAATGACATACAACACAAGAAACACAAAAAACACAAGAATTTGCACGGTGTATTTATAAAGCAGTTTGCTTTAAAAAAATCTGCATCAGCAGAAACACCCACCTTTTGAAAGTATAGGTTTCCCTATCATGTGAGCATACAACCTAAATATTTCATCGGGAGGTCTAGAACAATTTTCAAGAAGATTTGTGAACCTTTTTTAATTATTTTATTATTTACTAAAACACATAATGAACGACTATCATCAGTCTCTTATTCATGTTTTTTAATTTATTCTTGTAAATATAGTCAACGCCAGCAAACCTACACTGATGATTTGTATTCATTTAATTCAAACAATAGAACTAATTAAAAAACAAATTAATAACTAAAAAAACAATAAACATAATTTACACCAAAAACGATTAACGATTCATCAAAAAAATTACAATACAAATTATTTAAATGAGAAAATGGTGCTCATTGCATAGCTACAAGTGAGAACTATTATATAGAACTACAGCTCGGAGCAATTGCGTACTGTACTTATCAGATGTCTCTGGAACTTTGACTTTGGCCCAAGTTATTGCAAAATCAAAATGCACTGCTTCACTGGCTTGTTCACCAAACCTTCCCAATGCAGAGCATGATTCCTTGCAAAACTCGGGTACATGGAACCTCAAAATATGGAATTTAGATGAATTGGGCAGTTTAGCTTCTACCCAACTTTTAGCAAACTCGTTGATTTTGATAGAGTATCCTGGAAGCAATTCTTCCTGGAAGCATGCTTCAAATACGTCTTGAAACCGGTCAAGAACCTGAAATATTAAGCAGTGAAGGCGTGAGAATGAAAAAAAGAACTGTAAAATAATTCACTAACTGTTCTTAGTAATCCAATTGTTCCTTCTGCTGGTATCAATGATCTATTCTTCAGTAACTTTAGACAGTCTCTGCCAGTGAACCCGTAGTTGCTATGTCTTTGGCAGTTACTCACATTAGCCCACCGTTGAGCGATTACTTCATCTTCCCTGGATTCGCTTGAATACTGCATTAACCAGACCAAGAGTAATGTAAAGAGCAGGCGGGGGACATAACATTACTGTTTTGATATCCGAAGAGCCGCATAATAAAGGCTCATTCACGCAGCTGTAGAACCGTTTTGCTCTTTTCTCATCTGCGCCTTCTTCCTTCCATTTGTTAAACGAATCGTTCAATGACCCCAATGTCCGAGCATCACGAGCCTCCATTTGAAGATTAGATTTCGGAGAAATACAGTAGGGACAGGGAAAACTAGAGCTGTGCCCCATAATTCCCAGCAGAATATTAATAATGTTCAAGTCCCCTGCAATAATTGCCTCAATCTTTTGGAGTTCTAAGATATTATACCAAACTTGCGCTATGTTTTGGTACTATTCCGGAATATCTGGGATTAGAGCAAGGAGAAAAATCTTTTTCACTCCAGTCTCCTTTTAGAAAATCGTTTTCGTTCGAATGTTTTGATTGGATTTGATAAAATCGTTAACGTGATTTTAAAAACCCTCCACCGTCATCCAGTTCAATGTTGTTTCCTTAAACACTAGTTTATGATATGTGATATGTTTCATTGTTCGTACCTGGACTGAACGGCAAAAGCACAACTGTGCAAATCAAACGTTGGTTTAACTCCGATAAACGGCGTACGTTGCGGCAACTCAATATCCATGCCCGAATGATATAGACTGATTCCACGCCAAATCGGTCGGTCACCAAACTCAACTATCTTCGATTTTGATGAAACTTGGTACACGTCTTCGGTATGTTGAAAAAAAAATCCACTGGTGTTAAGATTATTTGGATTCAAGAGTAACTTTTGAGATGGATTGTATGTTTTTTTTCCAACATTTTACTTGAAAAATCGTAGTTCAAAAACCATTACATTTAGAGAAAAACTTTATATGGGGAGTTGTAGAGAACTAAAAGGCTTTGTAAAAAAAAATTTTTTTCATAAAGAAAATCAATAATCAATACTAAAAATCAAATATAAAACATATTTTTAATATTTTTCAAATTTGTTTGTGGAAATTTGAAAAAAAGACACGTTTTGAAAACTCTAGATGACGCTCTTATAATAAAAAGTTTTCCGAAGAGCGAACTTTGGTATATTTCAAATTTTGGTTATTCATTATTATAAATGAAAATTAATTATACAAGATTTTGATCCTTAAAAACAATAATGATAATAATGATAAATCACCTGAACGCAACCGTTTTCGAGATTTTTCGGATTTTATTTCAATAGAATGAAAAAACCTCAGAAAATTCGCTCTTTTCTTAAGTTAATCGAGATTTCCACCAGAAATGATAAATTTTCCAAGATCTTCATATTATAACGTTCACATTACTCTAATGTCCTCTTTTCTTTTGATATCAGGATGATAAGAAGACTCATTTGAAAAGAACAAGATAAATAGCACTATTGTTTTAATATTGCAATCAATATATTTATAATTGTTTTATGGCTGTATCGGTCGGGCCGCTCAGAGAATGAAGGGAGCGAATTTGCTAAAGCGATGAAAGTAACAGCGAGATAGATGTCGCAGGGCGACAAGTGTGAAATGGACAGATGATGAAATTATGCGGAGGGTCATATAGAAGAAGCATATTAATCGAACTGCTGACTATTTTGCCAAGCTCCAACGATGTTAGAGGTCGGGTGTAGTGTGTGAAAACTACACTCCGAACAGTTCGGTGATGTAGCGATGAAAGTAACACATATTGTTTAGGTAGGTAGACAAATAGCAGCTATAACGTATGTCAGGTATATCTTCTCATAAAAAAACAGCTAATGTACGCTGCCTGTAAACTACCAGAGATGTTTTATACCTGCATTTCCAAAGGTACCACAGCCAATATATATGCTCATACATAGTCGCATTCATCAGTAAAATCTATCTGAGTGAACTGAAAATGGAGTTTAACATGAAGAAGTGTTGTATGCCGTTTCCCACTAAACGGTGCTCAAAAAACCTTCGTAAATTAACCGAACAAAATGTCAAAAACTCAAGTTTATGGGCAAAACACATTTGGACACTTCTTTGATGATTTGTGATAATTGTCGTTTGCATTTAAATAGAACGGAACAATCCCATGCTGCAATTTCGGAGCCTAGTGAGAAACCATCAATTACTAACATTATGGATCCACAACCATCTACATCACGGCAAGTAGACTTGTATGGTCTCGAGGAAACGCCATCGGCAATATCATTAATGTCAGTGCCATCTGATAGCAGTGTGCAAGATTATTCAAGGCGCCATAATATTGAGCTATTTAACAAGGGCGTAGCTGGAATCAACGTTTCGCCAATATCGGCTAAAAAGTTCCTGAACGTAAATTATGCCCGCAAAAAGTTCAAAGATGTTTCAAACGGCATTCGGACACACATATTTGGGGATCAAGCGGAGGAGGATGACCTGGAACAATTGAGAGTGAAAGCAGCCGAATATGACGAAATAATCGCGCAGCTAAAGGACCGGTATGCTGATCCAGAAACTTCGAGGGACGATCAAGTAAGGATACTTTCGGTTTTACCACAATCTTGGACAAATCAAAGAGTAATGGCAGAATTTGGAATCAAACAAGTACATCGTATCACAAGCTAAATTCCTTGCAAAGCACGAAGGTGTTTTAGCTGCCCTAACGAAAGCTGGGACACGGTCTGAACCCGGAAATAAAAAACCAAATTTTGCAATTTTACGACAGTGATGAGATTACACGAGCAACCCTGGTATGAACGACTACGTTTCAGTGAGGAGTGAAGGTAAGAGGGTTCATATTCAAAAGCGCCTTTTAGTTTGTTCATTAAGAGAAGCTTTCATTAAATTTCAAGAGATGCATCAAAATGCTGTTGGGTTTAGCTCTTTTGCAGCACTAAGACCAAAGCATTGCAAATTACTTAGCAACACAGGTTCTCATAACATTTGTGTTTGCACCATTCATGAGAACATTAACTTGATGCTTCATGGTCTTAGAAAATATTCATTCGAGAATGATTATAAATTGTGTTTTGAAGAAATATTATGTAGCTCATCAACTAGAACTAAAAAATGTTACCTCCGTGAATGCGAACGATGTCCAGGCTTTTCAGATTTTGAGAGTAGTTTAACAGACAAATTAGAAAAACGTGGTTTAGTTGAAATATCTTTGAGCAATGGATTTCAACTGATAGATGTAGTTTAGAGACACTTGTTAAACCAATTGATGAATTTATTGCTTATTTTTGTGAAAAGTTGGAACAATTAGTATCCCACGATTTTGTCAAATCTCAGCAGTCTAGTTTCTTGAGAGATTATAAAAGTTGTCTTAAAGACGGCGAAGTAATAATAATTTGTGATTTTTCTGAAAATTATTCATTTGTTTTTCAAGATGCTGTTCAAAGAAGTTATTGGAGTAATGAGCAAGCCACTATTCACCCTTTTGTCATTTATTACACGGAATCTGGAATACTTAAAAATATCAGTTTCATTGTTATCTCAGAAGTGTTGAAACATGATACGATTGCGGTGCAGGTGTTTATTTCAAAACTAATAAGCTTTTTGCAAACAAAAATTAAAGTAAAGAAAGCTACGTTTATGTCTGACGGGGCAGCATCCCAATATAAAAATAGGAAGAACTTTGCAAGCCTTTGTAAGTTTAAAAAGAAATACAATATTGATGCTGAATGGCATTTTTTCGCAACATCCCACGGTAAGGGACCTTGCGATGCAATTGGTGGTACATTAAAACGAATGGCAAGATATGCAAGCCTTGCTGTACAACATGAACACCCTATAAAAAGTGCATTAGAGTTATTCGAATGGGCGAACCAAAAAAGTGATGATTGTTTAACAAAAATGTCGTTTTGTTATGTATCACATGAAGAGTATGAACAGGGGTAGCAGAATGGAATGAAATTTACCGACAGACTAAAACGATTGCAGGTACACAAAAGTACCACTCATTCGTTCCAATTTCAGAAAACAAGTTTTTGTAAAACTGTTTTCGAATGACGAAGAAGGCAGGATTCATAATATATATAAAAGCAATCAATAGTTTATATAATGTTTATGTAATATTATCAATGACCGAGACTAATAAATGGTATATATAAATATAAATCCAACCATAATTCATTATTTTTGTCTTATAACTTTAAGTGAAGCTTTTTCAATCGACGAGCTGTTAAGAGTAAGTAAGAGGCACATACATGTGTTTTAAAAAGGCTAAAAACACAAGAGAAACAATCGTTAGCTATTGTTGTTTTAATATCACGAGTAATTTATGAAAAGGGCGTATTTTTTGAGGTTTTGAAATTTTATTGAAAGAAAATCAGAAATATCTTGAAAACGGTTGCGTTTACGTGGTTTATCATTATAATCATTATTGTTTGTAATGATCTCCAAAACCATATTGTAACATCAAAATTTATTTATAAGAATGAATAACCAAAATTTGAAATATACACCAAAGTTCGCTATTTGAAAAACTTTTTATTATAAGAGCGTCCATCCTAGAGTTTTTTTAAAACGTGTCTTTTTTCCTCAAATTTCCATACAACAAATTAAAAAATATTAAAAATATGTTTTTTTAGATATTTTATTTTTAGTAATTATTTTTGATTTTTTCTTGATGAAAAAAAAAATTTTTTCTGTGTATATTTTTTAAGAAAGGCTTTTTAGTTCCCTACAATTCTCTTTATATAAAGTTTTTCTCTAAATGTAATGGTTTTGAACTACGATTTTTCAAGTAAAATGTTGGAAAAACACATACGCCCATCTCAAAAGTTACTCTTGAACCCAAATTATCTTAACACCAGTGGAATTTTTTTTTCCAACGTACCGAACTCATGTGCCAAGTTTCATCCTAATCAATGATGATCGGGTATGATTTTTGGGATTTCTGGCACATTCTGGATGGAAGTACATTGGTGAACTTTGTCCTAAGGAAAAAGAGTAATTATTTATCGTTTAAGATGTTATTATGTAACCACAGGAAACAGCTTAATATGGTTTGAAACTTTTAAGTTATTTCACAAAAAAAAGTAAGGTTAATTTGCAGGGCAGTAAGCGGCAAGTGTGCCATCATAAGCATTTTGTTTTCTAACTGTCGTATAATTTTCCTTATATGATTTACGGATACACCGATCGAAATTCTATGCCAATAAATGCTGAAATTAAATATTCTTTCATGCTGCTTCATCATTTAACAAACATTAGATAGTTTGAATAAGTTTGGAAATGATATTCAAATTGGTAAGAGTTGATAATTTTTCACGCTAATTTTATGTTCGTCATAAAATTGGTTATAAAAATTAAAAACCAGATAATTCTGCATACAAGTTTGTACATCATATCTGAAACTATAACCAAATTCTACTGAAATGTATCAATAAAAATGTATCAAATAAATATCATCAGATCTACTACAGATACATTATCTGTAGTATATCATCAAATCGGTTTATTGATACTTATCAGTAGAATTTCTGGTGGCACCCTTGCCCTTTCTCCACTATATCTTACCAATTTCAGAAAAACAGGACGAGCAATGCTTTATTACGCGTGCTTTTTTGGCGTTTTCCTTTGATGCTGGTCTTCCTCGCTTCGATCTTAGAGTATGACGGTTCTGTATTGTTATCCGTGCGGCTAAGCAGATTTCACATGCACATTTTTTTGAGTTTCTTGTGCTTATTTGAAAGTTATACTTATACTGATATATCAGCAGGTTCTCTTCTCCAAATAGTGCGAATGAACATCGACTGCAGATGTGCGTTGGATAGAACCTTTTTTTTTATTCTAAGGTTTGGTAAATAAAGCTTCTCAATTATTTCCGTTGCCGCATCTGACAAACTTCGCAAATTATTACTAATTACTACTAGTTTGCGTTGGTGTGAAGAGTAACCATGGCAACTGGATCAACACACAACTTAAGTGGTCGTGCTCAAGTCAGCATGCAGTGTGTTCAAGCTCTATATGCACTGCGTGATCCATTTGTAGTAATTTTCCTTTTCTAGTCAAAAAAAATATGAAAGTCACACAAACATTTAAAAAAAATGTTCTAGACCCCCGATGAAATATTTATGTTGTATGCTCAAATGAAAGAGAAAAGCCTATACTTTCAAATGATGGGTGTGTTGCCGATGCCGATTTTTGACGTGGACTATGTCTTACGGCAAGGGTAGAGTGTCAAATGAAAATCTAAAATTTTGCGACCAGTCCACGAAAAACCGCTACGTTTTGTACGCGGAATAACTCAAATAATCCACGATAGATTTACATGATTTCTTCTTCAATCGGTCGGAAATTTTACCGCGCTCAAATTCAATTATCAAACATTATTCTCAAACAATTGTAAAACTATTGAAAATAACGCAAATATAAGGTGATGTCTTATAATGTCATTTTGCAGAGTAAACTTACCAAATTTCCTATCACAGATTTCAAATCGAAGCAAGGAACGTCTTGCATCATCTTCTTCTTCTTTGTGGTAGAGAGAGACTTTAACCAATCATGTTTTTCGTCTCTCCATGTACGTCTCGCATGCAGCTGAGAACGGCATAAGCGCACACATGAGAAAATTTTGCCTCAGTCGTTTGGCAGCATTGAAGCTGTGCAGAGCTGGTCGCAGCTGCTTCATTTACCGGCAGCAGAGCTGATCGCAGAGGCAGCTGGTGGTCGCGTAGCAGCTGATGGTAATATGTACCAAGGCTCTCCCAAACAGCGATCGTCGCGATGAGGTAAAATGGCGGATTATGGGGGCGCACAATCACGTCGGTTTGTGCAAGCCGCCATCTTACCTCATCGTGACGATTGTTTCGCCGCGACTTCGAAAACGCTGCTGTTTGGAGGAAAGCGTCTTTGGGGCGAGCAGCAGTAGGTGAAAATAATCTGTCCTTTTGAGGACAATAAATTTAAATAAAAGAGTTGTTTATTAAAGAACTAATCTTAAATTTAGTTCGGTGCTCGATGGAGGCGAGCCGTCGGTAAAATTTTACCCAGCTGGTTGGCGCAATCCATAAATTGATAATCTGTCCTTTTGAGGACAACTAATTTAATTGAAAGAGTTGTTTATACAAGAATTAAACTTTTATTTCGTTTGGTTTGTGTGCCTAATATCATGGTGCCGATTCGTTCGCTGCAACTGCAAAACGCCTCCATGGAGGGCGAGCCGTCGAGAAAAGTTTTACCCAACTGGTTGGAGCAATCCACAAATAATCTGTCCTTTTGAGGACAACCAATCCAGTTCAGAGAGTTGTTTTTATAAGAATTAAATTAATATTTCGTTGGGTTTGTGCGCCATTTAATCTAGTGCCGATTTGTTCGTTGCCAACAACTAATTAGGACGCTGTAGAAGGTCCTTAAACTCGAGGTAGGAAATTGATATTTATTAAATTTAAATCAATTTGACAAAGTGCATGTCATCATAGCAATTGGATATCCTCTATGTTGTCGCTCCCTGTTTTAATAAATTTCAACATAGTATTAATTGTATTCTGGTGATGACATGCGCCGCGTGCTTTTACATCATACGAACCTACACATGATATCGATACAAATACAATGCGCTGAACATGTTTTAATGCGTGATTATTTTCTCAGGTGTTTATCTTATATTTAGGGTATATGTCCCTTAACTCAGTCTACTATGCAATGATCGATTACATTATATATTACAACTCATACAGTTTTTAAGCTGTAAGTGAGACTAAACTAGTTAGACACTTGCTAAGATACGCTTGATAAGACATTTGGTAGTATGTATCATGAAAAGTTACACAACTCTTTTTAAAAAGTCAGCAACATTCGAGGGATATGGATTTAATGTCGGTCTACAAGCACCAAATTGGGTATATTCATGGATGCAACTTCTTCCCATTCGATGGATTTATTACTAAATGCAGCCTTTGTTCGATTTTATGAATCACGGCATTGCTAGCTGTATTCGATTTACTTAATACAACATATCACAAAACATACTAAAGTAAAACCAACAATCAATATGCAACCAGCGATTTGAAATTGGATCACTGTTGTAGAGCCCCTTGGTCCGAATTACACCTTGAAGCCAGCACCTAGTTATACATATTTGCGCCTTTGTCTTGATTTGCTGTGTTATTTTGACAGAATATTTGAGAGTGTGTTCGTGTGAGTTCATTATTAGGGGCGCATTATTGAGCTTGGGACCGACCTTAGAACCGATGTTCTAGTACTGACTGAGCCAAGAAAAAAATCGTATTTGTATGGGACCTACTGGTCTTAGAGTTAGTCTATGGTAAAACTGCCACTTAAGTGATGCTTATATATGACTCATCAGTCATCCAATAATGAAAACCTATATAATTCACTATATAATGATTTTGTTCCTTCTTTTGTGTTTCGATGAGTCACTAGAATATAAACAACCGCAAATTCATGCACTTCACTTGAAATTTTACCAATAACAACCTTTTACTACGTTATTGATACAACAGGCCAAAGTTGGGAATATACAAAAATTATGTCCCCAACATTGGGTCTACGATTTTCTTGTAAAATCATTGTTATCTTAGCTATGTGAAAAGTTAGCTCGTAGCGGGTAACAATTTTCTGCACATCCAGACTGCATTACTTGCTGTATTGATTCAATTAAACCAAATTTAGATCACTTGAAGATCGTGTAGATCATCTGTTCAGCTTAACCAGTGAAATCATGATGTCCCAAAAGTTCAAGAAATCGAAAATTACGCGTAAGTGAACAACTATAAGTTGATTTATATTGTCTCAATTGTTTCGGTTTACATCGGTCATCCTAAAAGCCACATGATTTTGTTGATTATCGCTAAATTAATGACATATTTGGTACATAAGCCGAATGAAGGAGCTAGGCTAAAATAACATCCCCTTACCCTATAAAAATTTATTATATATTAACCAACCTTTTCTCCCATACCCATGGCAAAGAAGTTGGGATGCTGGAGAACATCCTTCAGTTCGAGGTAGGAAATTGGTATCTATTGAATCAAAATCAACTTGACAAAGTGCATGTCATCATAGCGATCGAATATCTCTCTACGAATCGCTTTGGTCTCCCTGTCATAATAAATTTCAACATAGTATTAATTGTATTCTAGTGATGACATGCGCAGCGTGCTTTTACTGCATATAAACCTACTTATGATATCGATACAACTAATGCGCTGAACATGTTTCAACGCGTGATTATTTTCACAGGTGTTTATTTTATTTTTATAAGAATTTATCATTTATTAACCAACATTTTCTCCCACACCCATTGTAAAGAATAATGATATTTTATAAAACTCACTCTCTTTCTTCTGCGAGATCGAATATGTTCATATATATTTCGATTTCCTTAACGTTTTAGCCATACTGGATTCACTAATCTACCTGATATTCACATAGAAATACGACTTTATAATGTTAGTTGGTGACTTTCCATGGTCCAGTACAGCAAACGCATTGTTGAGCATGTCTTAGCAAAGCTATAACTTGTTGAATATCGTTTCTAGCTAAATTATTGTATGAGTTATAGTTAAAATTGTAATCGTGCGCTACATAAACCTGTCGGATATCTTCTGATACCGAATTTTATCGTAATTTGAATTCTAGAGTATTTCAATGTTTATTATTACCCTTGAAATCTAGAATTGTTAAAATTGCATAAATTGCAATTCTTTGATTCTTTCAAGCTGAATTATGCAAAAGCATACTACAACTCAGATTGTATACAAATGATCCGAATGGTATGGTATTTAAATGGTGAATGTTAAAAAGGAGACAAGGTATCAGTCAAAATATATGTTTGTATTTCAAGGCCACCAAAGAGTTATAAAGAGTGTACAAGAGAATTTTCCCACATACTGACTCCATAAACCAAACGGCCTCTTCTAGGGCCACCAAATAATATCTCAAGAGCGTACAAAAGAATTGTCTTACATACTGGTTTCCAAAACGCTGGTCTAATGTCCCATAAGAGCCGCACCCGTCATATTGTGACTTAAACTGCTTCTATCGGTAAGGGTAAGCGACCGGCACGAATAATTGAAATAAAAGAGTTTCAATTAATCATCAATCATCATCAATCATTCAATCAACGCTAATAATAGCCACACAGAATTTCCCTGACAATATAATGCATCACTTGGTTTAACGTAGTCTACGTCAACCGGTCGTTTCTTGTACACAACCCCACAGATTTTTTAAATTAAAGTTGTTCTACGAAATACACAGTGCGCTGAACACATCATTCGCAAACATCTTTCCGAGACTAATTGAAATAACAGCCTATATTGGCAAAATTTCTGTAAAACAATTTAAAATTGAGAAAAATGCAGCAAAAAAGACAAACACGTCACATTTTTAAGCACGGCTTACTTCGATCTTTTTTATGCATAAGTTTTTTTTTCAATAGAGAAGAAATTTGATTGATTGATTGGTTTTATTATCGAGACTTACGGAGAAGTAATTTAGTTCACTCTAGTTGGTTGCTAAGTTCCTGATTTCCAACTCAAAAGTCCTTATACCATACAAACTCAAACCATAATCAACACAAGCAGCGAACCAGTAACTGTTCCAAACGGTCACAGCATCATTATCGGTTTGCAAATCAATGGAATGCCCATCGCCGAAAAACTGACCACCCGCACCAAGGCCAATGGTCAGCCACATGTGGAATGTCATTAATGCCACTCTTGGATATGCAACCACCCGTCGGTGTGATAAAATCATAATTGTAAATTATGTCCCAGATGAATGGCGATGACGACGGTTGGCGATAATCGTTGCACTGGTTTAGCCAGTGGAAAATTGGACATTGGAGCAAACCGCAGAACGTAGGCAACGAGCAACATGCTAGCTATATGTTCGTACATACAGAAGAACTGACTTGTTCCGTGTCGAATAGATTGAATAATGATCGAGGGTATTCCAGCAGATTGAACGAACGCGTTAATTCTAATGAAACTGGAGTGTATGCGTTATTGGTGCTTTACTTTTAAGGTGAACCACCGTACATAAATATAACATGCACATAAACACTAAACTGTATCCACTCGAGCTGGTTCCTTTGGCCTAATACTTCCGGTACGGAGATAAGCGGTAAACACACTTCCCTGTGCTCTCCACAGTCTGCCAAGTCGAGCATCTTCATCGGAGCCGGTTTACCGGTTCTACTTTACAGCCATTTTTACTTTCCCAGACATGGCAGGATAAGTAGTCTCCTGTATAGCAACATAGTCATCACTTATTCTGTTGAATCGATACCTCTGCCCTAGTAACGCCATCCAACGAAGATTAAGAAGATCTCCAACCCCCGGAGCCAACCACTTACCGCTGGACGTGGCCGAAATTCTAGACAGAGCAGGTCAGAGGTTCCTTCCTGGTGGGTTGTTGATTTAATATTTATTCATGTTTATAAGCCGACGGACCAAAACCCACCCACCCCCGCGCCCCCGTCGAGAGATAAAGCGAACCATAAAGTTTCCATTTTCGACGGTACATTTTATGCTGGCTCACTCACCACGACAGGTACGGGGGGTGAATAAATATGTATGTGCTGGGATGATACGGACCAAGTACCTGCCTTTCCGTTGAGAGCTTGAAAGTGGTAGAAAATGATGCTCCAGCGATGATAGTCTGTCCGGATGCAGGCAGAAATGATGATGGTGCGACTTCGGTTGTCTATTTTTCATCCGATTCCAGCCGCTGTCATCGGGGGCGCGCTGTTCTTGACGTGTTTCATACTGCTTGGCTGATGTGCACAGTAACGCAAATGTGAAAAGGCTGCATTTTGTTTGAACAGAAAAGTACTCCGTTTTATGGGAGTAAAAATGCATCGTAAAGGGGGTCATTCTGTGCTGCATTTTATGATAAGCGAAACGTATTTGGATTATGATAAGTGCAAACAAAGTTGCGTTTGCTTAGTTTGTAGTTCTTTTCTATCCGTGAGCTTTATGCGTAAATTACTTCCTGACATTCTGACCTCAAGATTAAGGGAACAGATGTATGCTCTTCGATAATAATTGATAGTCTACATGGTTTACATATTTCAGTTAACTATTTAAGAGAAGATACATAGTGACCTTAATAACATCACCACGTAACTGACAAGCTAGATACACCCTTTACAGAGAAATAAAGCAAAAGCTAGCCACACCCAGGGATCTGGCAGAGGATTGTCGATGCGTGATAACGAACGTCTACAATTGTGTTCCAGAAACAATAGAACATTATGTGCATGTTATTTACAATTCTACTCTAAACAGATTTATCACGCTTTTTTTATTTTAGCCTGTTTGATGTTAAATTTCTATACCCAAATCATACTTACATTCTATACAAAGGAAATATCTATTCTATAGAACCATTTGTGCACGTAGAGGTACCTTCAAGAAGACATTAGATCTGGAAAAGATCTGGCATAAACCGTTCGTTGTAAAGCTCGATTCAAAGTAAATCTGGACGCACGGTTTAATTACACAACCGCGTCCCTAGTGGTTGGAACAAAACCCTTTGACAGGCAGTTGTTGATATTTCATTGACGAAGAAAATGGTGAAAAGTATTTTTCGATTGATCGACGCATCTTGAAATTTCGGATCATGGAACATGACAATAGAAAATTAATTGTGCCCAAACATCTAGAGAAGCCTTCGTGGTCTGCCTCAAAAATAACAAAATTGTTAAAATTCCCAAAGTCAATGGTGTGTCTTGTAAACAAACGTGACAAGGAGACTCTGAGTGTGGATAAAGCATAGCGCATCTATCATAAAAGTAGCACTTAGGACAATGAGCTGAGAAGAAAGATGTTGAGACAATCCAGGTGTCTCCATACGTGATTTGGCAAAGAACCCTTTAGGATTCAAAGAAATACGATTCCAACTTTTCCACCGTGCGTTAAATCCTTCCAAGAGGAGGATATAAGTCTTTATGTGCCACTACCCGAGCAAGAGACAACAACATATGAATACCTAATTTTGATCTTGATAATTGGCCTTGGTATTAAAGAGCTCAGATTAAGAGGTTAAATACCTAAGCAAAATACCTAAGAATTGCAAGCAAAATATCTCTCGAATAACAAAACCTGTTATTTTGGATACCTGGGAATACCTTAGAGGTACTATTTTGGTATTGTCTTACCTCAATTTTCGCATAACATTGTGGTATTCGCATAACATTGTGGGAAAAATTTTATGGTATTATCCTCAGGTATTTTACCTCTTAATCTGAGCTTCTTAATACCAAGGCCAGTTATCAAGCTATTCGGCTCTGCTCGGGTAAACATCCGAATCGCTTCCTGAATCGCTACGAACGAGTTTTGACGAAATTTGATGGCTGTATTATAATTGATGACGAAACATATGTCAAAATGGCTTATAAACAAATCCCCGGACGAAAATTTTACCGGGCAACTGGTCGTGGGAATATCCCTTCCAGGTATGAATGTGTTTTTGCTGATAAGTTTGCTCGAAAACCTATGATTTGGAAAGACATCTGCAGTTGTGGCCTTAAAACCAAGGTTTTCATCACTTCTCACACAATGACGTCGAAGGTTTACATTAAAGAGTGTCGGAAAAAGCGGATTTTACCCTTCATTCGGCAACACAAGTCCAACGTTTAGCCTGGTACAGACATACAACGTACAGCGTTGTACTCCTTTAGCCTAGTACCTGTTTTTGAGTACTGGATTAACGTATTTGACAGTTCGTACAACGCTGTACGTTGTATGTCTGCCCCAGGCATTATTTTTTGGCCGGATATAGCCAGCTGCCAATACTCTAAGGAGATACTAGAATGGTTTGCTGTGAACAATGTTAATTTCGTCACCAAAGAGAATAACTTCGCTGAAGTTCTCTGTAAAACTTCCTCAAAGTTACCTGCAGAGCTTCCCTAAAGATCTTTGCAGTTTTTAGCTTAAGTTCTCTGCAGGACTTCCCTGCAAAGTTCTCTGATGAACTTCCCTGAAGTGCTCTGCTGAACTTCCCTGAAGTGCTCTGCAGAATATCCCAGAAGGTACCTCCAGAGCTTCCCAAAAGATTTCTGCAGAACTTCCCTGAAGTCCTCTGTAGAACTGCCCTGAATCTTCCATAAAGTTCTCTGCAGAACTTCCCTGAAGTTCTCTGAAGATCTTCCTTGAAGTTCTATTCAAAACTTCCCTGAAGTTTTCTCCATAATCTCTTTGAAGTTCTTCTCTGATGTTCTCTGAAGATTTTCCCTGAAGTTCTCTGGAGGACTTCCATGATGTTCTCTGAAGATTTTCTCTGAAGTTCTCTGGAGAACTTCCTCGAAGTTTTTGCCAGAAATTTCATTATGTTCTCAGTGGAACTTCTCTCAAGTTCTCTGCAGAACTTCCCAAAAGACTTATCAGGGAGTTTTCTGCAGAACTTCCCTGAGTTTCTCTGCAGAACTTCTCTTAAGTTCTCTGTAGAGCTTCCCTGGAGTTACCTGCAGAACTTCTCTAAAGTTCTTTGCAGAATTTTTCTCAAGTTCTCTGAAAAACTTTCCTAAAGTTCTCTGAAAAACTTTCTTGGAGTGCTCTGCAGAACTTCCCTGAAGTTCTCTGCTAAATTTCCCTGAAATTCTCTGATGATCTTCTTCGAAGTTCTGTGTAGAACTTTCCTGACGTTCTGTCCATAATTTCCTTGAAGTACTTCCCTGATATTCTCTGAAGATTTTTCTTGAAGTTCTCTGGAGAACTTCCCTGATGTTCCCTGAGAGAACTTTCCTTATGTTCTCTGTGGAACTTCTCTGAAGTTCTCTACAGAACTTCCCTAAACATTTCTGCAGAACTTTCCTGAAGCTAAACTTCCCTGAAGCTCTCTGTAGAAGTTAATCTTTGATCTTCCCTGAAGTTCTCTGCAGAATTTCCCTGAAGTTCTCCGAAGATCTTCTTCAAAGTTCTATGCAAAACTTCCCTGAAGTTCTCTGAAGATCTTCCTCGAAGTTCTATGCAAAACTTCTCTGAAGGTTTCTCCATAATTTCCTTGAAGTTCTTCCCTGATGTTTTCTGAAGGTTTTTCCTGAAATTCTTTGGAGAACTTCCCTGATGTTCTATGAAGATTTTTCCTGAAGTTCTCTGGAGAACTTCCCTGAAGTTTAAGGCAGAACTTTTCTTATGTTCTCTGTGGAACTTCTCTGCAGTTCTCTGCAGAATTTTCCTGAACTTCCCTAAAGTTCTTTGTAGAATTTTCTTTAAGATCTCTGCACAACTTCCCTAAAGTTCTCTGAAAAACTTTCCTGGAGTGCTCTGCAGAACTTTTCTTACGTTCTCTATGGAACTTCCCTGAAGTTCTCTGCAAAACTTTCCTGAAGATTTCTGCAAAACTTCCCTGAATTTCTCTGTAGAACTGCCCTGGAGTTCTCTGAAGATCTTTCCTGAAGTTCTCTGTGGAACTTCTCTGAAGTTCTCTACGGAACTTTCCTGGAATTCTCTGTTGCACTGCCCTGAAGTTCACTGCAGATCTTCTCTGAAGTTCTCTGAAGATCTTCCCTGAAGTTCTCTAAAGATCTTCCTCGAAGTTTTCTGAAGTTCTCTCCATAATTTCCTTGAAGTTCTTCCCTGAAACTCTCTGCAGATCTTTCCTGAAGTTCTCTGCTAAACTTCCCCGAAGTTCTTTGTAGATCTGTCCTGAAGTTCTCAGAAAATCTTCCCTGAAGTTCTCTGCAGAACTTCCCTTGAGTTGTCTGCAGAACTTCCCTGAAGATTTCTGCAGAATTTCCCTGGAATTCTATGAAGCGGGTTAAGTTCCAAGTTCTCTTAAGAACTTACTCGAGGTTCTGTGAAGAACTTCTCTGGTGGAATAGCTCGAAGTTGTCTGAAGAACGTACCAAAAATACTCGTATTGGGGAAATCAGCCACTTATGTGCACTAGCGGTAAACATTCATTGGATAGTTCATAGGCAGACCAACGCACAGTGATTCCAAGGCGGAAAAAAGTCGAAAAATCAGCTTCCTCGTATTACAGTAAATATTTTTTTTTTTTTGATTTTGTACACTATTTTAAGTCTCTTTATCCAAAATTTTATGAAGATTGGATAAAATAAGCCTATTGTGGTATTTGTGCGCACGTGCGCACATATACCACAATAGGCTTATTTTAAAGATTTTTTAGCCAGCTTCCTGAAAATTTTGGTTTCATCCTGCGCAAACTTGCCAGAGTCCTGGAATGTCTGAAAAACCCGTGAGATTGGTAAATGCATAAATCTCGCACTAGAATTCCACGCTTTTACCCTTCTTCCAAAGAAGTGTGTGTATATGCTTAAATGAGACCGACTTTTCCAAGGCATGGAGGGCCGAGTATTACGAACCCAGCTAGAATGAAACAACCGCCAAATGAAAAGTACTGTGGTTCAATACGAGAATACAAAAAGAAGTCCAATGGTGATGATATCAAAAGCCCAGATCCACCTTGACCATATCCGGGTTGATGTTCCGGCTACTCCCGGGAATGTGGCCAGATTCGGATTTGAATAAAAAACCCGACACATCAAATAACATGAGAACTCAAAAATAAGTGCAATGGTGATATTATCAAGTTTACAGGACTACAATGACCTCATCCGGAATCATGTTCCTACTACTTCCAGGGAATATGGGTAAGACCACACGATACGTGGATCAGTTTAGGTTTTTATTTTGAAGTAAATTTAACGTTTAACGATTTCGACTAGTCACTGCATGGTTCTCCGGATTATCAAGAATATCTAAGGAGTGGTGTATCACTTTCGTTTTAGAGTGACGCGATTTTTACCATACATTTTGACAAAGAAAATCTATACATTGCTTCGGAAACCTAATGCTGATTTAATGTCCGAGATGCCCAAATCGATCCTAGGAAAAAATACATTGACATTTCGCATTTTCAAAGTTGTAAATTTCAATTATTGTCATTTCAAATTGCGATCTTGATAAGTTGAGTCGAATGGTATTGTAATACTCGGCCCCTTGAGCCTCGGATAAAAAAATTCCAAGTGATTTGTGTACCCTTCTTCTGTAGAAGGTGTCAAATAGATGAATGCACATATTGGAATAAATCATTAATTATATTAATTATAACTAACAAAGTTGAAATTTACAAGAAAATTGAAGTCGCCACCAAAATAATAAAGCAAGAGCTTCATGGAATCCCAGAGCATCATCGTCCTATGATTGCTCCGGTAATATTTGCTGCAAAGTTTGGCCAAGTTGATTCCACTAAATCGTTTTTCACTGACGGATCTTTGATAGAGGAGTCAGCAGGCTTTGGTATATTTGATGAAATTTATAGCGCAAACCGTAAACTCGATGCTTCTTGTTCCGTATATGTAGCTGAATTAGCGGCAATACACTTTACGCTAGAAATTGTTGCCTCGTTAACACTGGATCAGTACTTCATTTTCACGAATAGTCTCAGTTCTATAGAGGCTATTCGCTCCTTGAGGCCGGTAAAGCACTCCTCGTATTTTCTCATGAAAATACAGGAGCTTCTAAGTGCTTTATCTTCGCGTTATTTTATCTTCACCTTTGTATGGGTCCCATCTCATTGTTCAATTCCGGGCAATGAGAAAGCGGACTCGCTTGCAAAGATGGGCGCTATGGAAGGCGATATTTGTGATCGACAAATCGCCTTCAACGAATTTATTCCTATTTTTCGTCAACAGTCTCTCGTCAGCTGGCAGTATAAATGGAGTAAAGGAGATTTGGGGCGATGGCAACATTCGATCATCCCAAAGGTGTCGAAGAAATTTTGGTTTAGGGGGATGGATGTGGGTCGAGACTTCATTCGTGTCATGTCTCGCCTCATGTCCAACCATTATTCTTTGAACGCTCATTTATACCGGGTTTCTGTGAAGTTTTTTCAGAAGCAGATAATTTCTCATCTCCATGCGAAGCGCTAGGAGCGGACAGTAATTTTATTGCTAGAACACAAAGACATGAAGAGAAAGTGTACTGATAGGTCCGTAAGGCAACGGCAGGCTTTGAAAATGAAAGATACAAGATTGAAAACGAGCGGAGGGCATTTTGAACGGTAGTATCCGATCAGGCACATAACCCTATTAGGAGACGGACAAATCGCTAGAACTAGAAACAAGCAATAGGTAGTATAAGAGCACGATCGGTTGCATAACCTTTTGTCAGTCAAGGGGATTTCCCCCCTTGCCTATCCTGCATAGGGTAGTATGACAAAGGGTTATGTGCCTGATCGGATACTACCGTTGAAAATGCCCTCTGCTCGTTTTCAATCTTGTATCTTTCATTTTCAAAGCCTGCCGTTGCCTTACGGACCTATCAGTACACTTTCTCTTCATGTCTTTGTGTTCTAGCAATAAAATTACTGTCCGCTCCTAGCGCTTCGCATGGAGATGAGAAATTATCTGCTTCTGAAAAAACTTCATCATTATAATGAATGTTCACAATACTACATTGTCCATGACCTCCATTTCACATTTCCGGATATTGATAATTATTGATCGAGTCTGAGTGCAGTACTTTTACATGATCGGTACTTTACACGAGCGGTACCGTGATCTGACAATCACAAATAATCTGCACTTATAATATTGCTAACCGAGCATTTATAAGACATAACGACTTCTCTGGGAAGGGAGGAGGAAGCGGGTTGAGTGAAAAGTCCGACCAAATACTACGCTTCATACAAATTTTCAAAAAATTGTATGGAACAAAGTCTACGAGTGGGGAGAGGGTTAGAGATTTTATTTTGAATGAGCCTAACAACGTTCAAAGAACGGCACCCTCCCGCGTCGAAAAGGGACATCGTGCGGCACTTTGTGGACGCCGGATACGTCCGTTTCGGCATCTACAACATAAACATGCAACATGAGAAGCCATTTTTAGAACTTAAGTAATTTCACAATTCTCGTCGAAACTAAGGCGTAAGTTTCGAACGAGCAAAAATGTCAATAAAATTCGTTTAGAGACTGAAGAATAACAAAAATGAACGTTAAGGTCAAACCAAAGATCAATGGTAATACCTATACTTACCTTACTAATTAGACCAAAGACGAAATGGCCTCTGCTGTACACGGAAGTTGTCTGCATTATATTCGATACATGGCTGCACCTCGTCAGCCTCGCTGTCTGCCTGTCCGTAGGTCACCTTCGACTTAATCGATACGATGATACCGCGTTTGGCATACGGATATTTGAACGAATGGACGTTTGGCATAAAGACGTTTGGCCGAATGGACGTTTCTTTGGACTTTCTTTACTATGCGCGAAGTGAGGTGCAGAAAAAATATTTCTCGTTTTGTCTAATGCATGCCTAGTATGAGTTTTTTGATGGATCTGATCGTGATATTGAAATAAAACAGGTCAATGTATATTTTTGTGTATTCTTCATTTAAATTGTGAAATTTTCATACACTTGTCCCATTTGTTTTGCTTTAGTTTGATCATATTATCTCTCACCTGTTTGATAATCGTCAGTCATTTTAAGGCTAGATTTTTCTGAGAAAGTTCATTGTAACTATTGTTCAAAGAGACGAATAACTCATTTGAGTTATACATTTGAAAGAAGGAAAAATCTCACATAACAGTTTTATACCGGGCAAGCACTTGAATCATAAGTTCGCTTTTGGAAACAGGAGTATGCTTCGTCAAACATGTGGTGCTTCATTTCGTTAATCAATGAAACTTCAAAGAACTGCTTCTGTTTGAAAGAAGGAACAATCTCACAAAGAGTAATGAGCCGGACAAGCGCCTGATTCAGAAGTTGGCCTTCAAATACAGGAATATGTATCGTCATGTCCCTGAAGTTCTCTGCAGAAATTTCCTGAATTTACATGGAACTTCCCTGAAGTTTTCTGCAGAACTTCCCTGAAGCTCTCTAAAGAAGTTCCCAGAAGTTACCTGTAGAACTTTCTTAATTTTTTTGCGGAACTTCCATGAAGTTCTCTGAAGAATTTCTCTGGAGTTCCCTGCGAAACTTCCCTGAACGAATATGTAGAACTTTCTTGAAGTTCATGCAAAACTATCCTTAATCTTTAGAGTACTTCCCTGAAGTTCTCTGCAGAACTTCCTGAAGTTACCTGCAGAACTTCCCTGAAGTTCTATGCATAATTTTCTTCTAGATTTCTGCTGACCTTTCTTGAAGTTCTCTGTAGAATTTCCCTGAAGTACTCTGCAGAACTTCCCTGAAGTACTCTGCGAAAGTTTCCTAATGTTCTTTGAAGATTCTCCCTGAAACCGTGGAACTTCCCTGAGTTAAGTTCTCTGCAGAACTTCCTCTCGCAAAGTTCTTTGCTCGTAGCACTTCCCTGATGGAAGTCCTCTGTCAGAACTTAGTTCCTGAAGTTAACTGCAGAACTTCCCTGAAGTTCTTAGCAGAATTTTCTGAAGTTCTCTGAAGAACTTCCAAGTTCACTTAGGAACTTTGGGAATTTTGTGAAGAACTTCTCTGAAGAACTAACCCGCTGTTGTCTGAAGAACGTACCAAAAATACGCATATTGGGGTAACTAGTCACTTATGTGCACTAGCGGTAAACGTTTTTTGCATAGTTCATAGGCAGACCAGCGCCACGCAGTGGAATAATTCTGAATTTTGAAGTCGACAGTCTGGAAGGTCATGGTTACCAGAATTAATTTCCTGAAAAAAATAAATCATTGATGATCATGACAGCAAAATACAGATATTACAAAAAGTTCACATGTACACTAGCGCCACGTAGCGGTCGAGTTATGAACTAATGTTAACACTATCCAAGAGGCGTCAATCAATCAAACAACTTTGACGAGGACGCCTATAAGCTATACGTCAATAATGTAGAGATTCAGGTTATAAATAAATTTTACATGCACACTAGCGCCGCTTAGTGAGGCAATTCTGAACTTTTGAGTTTACCATCCTAAAGACTTACTGAACAACTTTGCTCAAGAAAGGAACTTCCTATATATGAAGGATCACGAGATCATATCTGATGAAACAATAATGGTCAATGCCCATATATTATATGAGATCCTCCTCAAGGGAATCCGCGCATGTCGGGGGGTCTACTGTAGTTTGCTGTTTTTTTTGCTAAAATATAATGCCTTTCAATGGTCATAACTTTTTTCGGTGACGTCAGATCGACACAATTTCTTCTGCAAAGTTGTTTGGTCAAGTCTTAAAAAAATTAGGAAAATGCTTCTAGAGCATTTACATTTAAACTGAGGCAGTTATTCAAGTGGTTCTCAAAAGATATCACAATTTCAATTTTTCTTGCCAATATGTGAAGAAAAATGCAAATCAAATGAGTTCAATATACGATTTGCGGAGGTTTCAGGACACAAGCTAACGGAGATTGGCATGGACCTCTGGGTCTAAAAATTACTGTCAACCAGTGTTATCGAATCAGAAAAAGTTGAACGATTTCAACGACAATATGAGCCCTGATCCCTGAACCAGTAACTAACTGGTTCTCACAATACTTGTTGCGGAATTTCACTTGCAACTTTCATTAACTGAATTACTACTGTGCAAAAGTGCTTTCCATTAGGCTAATTACAAAAAGTTGAACAAGTTAAACAGATCAACTGTTTCATTCTACCGGAAAACTAAAGAAAGTTTCATCCAACCTGATAAAATTACATACTCATACACTGCTGTCATTAACACGTACCCAATGGATAAATGATGTGTTACATCTTCGAATGCTTCATTCAAGTGACAAATCCCTTCGCCATACGAAGAGATCAGTCTGTCATACGGCCATGGAAAAAAGTTCCAAATATCCACTCCAGTACACACACTCATGACAATCCGTTGGAACAGGATTTGCAATGTTATCGCCTGGGCTCGAAGTTCATCCACGTATCATGCAGGTAGCACCCAGCTAAGCGGATTTTCTACTCACTCTCCTTCATCGACTCCCATCGAGCTTTGAAAAGAAGGTAGTGCTCCCACCCTGCCTGAGGTGTTATTCGAAAAATAAGCCTTTCAGAGCAATAAAATAGGGATTGTATGCGTATAATGGACCCTGTGCGTATAATGGACCCCCTGGCATATTATTGTAATTATTTCGTTATTATCGTATTTCACCTAAGCAATTTCAGTTAAAACACATAGTATCAACACTTAAACAAAGGTTAGAATATGATTCTTCACAATTATTACATATAAAACATCATTATTAATTATTTTTACCTGATCACTGCATGGTACAGTGATTTGTAAGTATTTTCGTTACAGGAGAGAAAAAAGCATTTGATCATATAAATCAATTGTAAATTTTAAAAATGCATTTTCGAAACATTAATACCTAGTACTTATATTAAATTTTACATTGCAGTAATAAAAGCTATGAAAAATTGGACAAATTGTCTAAATTTTGAGGGTTCATTATAGGACTAATTGGAAGTGCTATGTTGCCTGTTGGCAACCCTTCATTTCAGTTTTTAAACAAACTGAACTTATTGTTGCATACCGTCTAAAGTGAAAATTGTTGATTAGGAAAAACTAATATATGTAAGCATACTTACACGGAATCTGAAGTATCGGACGCATAGATATTTTCATTACTTTTCTATCAGTGTACGGGGATGAATATATTTTGAGCATGTATGTATTTTGGTCACTTTGCTGTAAAATACATTATACAGGGTGTTCGGTTCCTTAATACAAATGTGCTCAGAGGCGATAGTGGATGATATTTGAGGAAAAAATTGTTCTACGCCTATGGAGAAAGCTCAAAGTATTCAGAGTTATTGAACTTTTAATTTTTAGTGAATGTAAGTATTAAATTAGCTGTAACTCAATTATTTTATTTACCAACAATTTTCTTTCCTCAATTCGAAAACAAAAACATGGTTTTCAAAGTGTTCTACAACTCTCTCTCTCTCTCTCCTCTCTCTCTCTCTCTCTCTCTTTAACACAAACTTTCTATCTTTTCTAATTTTTTTTACAATTTTGTTTTGAATGCGGCATGTTGTGCCTCAATAAGCAGATAATAAAATCATGAATTCAACCAAACCGTGGTAATGTCTGTTCATAGGATGCACAACTCAAATGTTTTCAAAACAGTACCACACGGTTTCGAAAACAACTATGTTTTTTCCAGAAGAGTTAGCAGATAGTCATCTCTGCTACGGTTATGCCTATTGTTTGGAATCAGCAGCCCAGATAAAATCTTGCTATGTAACATAATTTTTAGTTACAGCCAATTTAAGACTAACATGTACCAAAAAAATAAAGTTCAACAACTCCGTAAAATTTTAGATTTGAGCATACGCGTCAGAACTTTTGTTTTCCTCAAATATCATCTCCTATCGCCCCTGAAAATATTTGCACTAAGGAACCGAACACCTGTATATGCATCCAAGATTGTACTAGTTTTATTCTAGGTGTACCTAGATTGAACCTAGATAGGTCTGGTGTTGTAACACATCGGATGCGTTTAGAATTTTATCTATCAGGGAGAAAAAGTATGGTATAAACAACCATTTTACGTTGAATCAACAAAATTTCAATTTTGAAAAACGCACAATCACATTACTAGGTAAATTCAAACAAAACTCAACGCTTGTTCCAACCAAAACTTAGCGTAAGTGAAACAAACTTGTTGTTTGAAATAAATATCGAATCAGTAGTGAAACCAGCGGTATCGTTTGAATCAACCAACCAACTAGTTGAAATCAAATAAAAATTAGTACTGCACCTACCGTATTTTTCGTTCCACTTATTTATTTAGCATTTGTTTCGCTGGACTACCGTTAAACGCAAAACTGTATTAGGTATAGTGCATACCATAGGGCATGGACATTATGCGTTTAGTTTTATTTAAGGTCTCCTATAGTAGTTTAAAAAATCACTTTACGCTGTAAGGGTTATACGGCATTTTATTATAACAATAACATATAACTGTAGTATACTTTAAATCACTATGAATCATAAATTCACTAAATCACCGATTTCACTCCGGACTCACGAATGTCCCCGCACGAACAACTGATAGGAATTTTACTGACACCATATGAGGAAATTAATCATGTAGTTTGTTCTCCATCATATTTAAGGTTGGTATTTACCCAACCATAAACTATAGCCATTTTCAACAAAACATTCAGGTTATTTCAACCTAAGATCACAGTTTGAATCAGCCAAACAGAACTGTGTATAGCAATTAAATTTTTGGTTAAAACAAACATTTTTAGGGTTGAAAATAAGCGGCCTTGCAGTTCCAATTAACTAACATTAAATTTAAAACAATGTTATTATCTGAGTAGAAATCACTTGAAAAAGCGGTTTGCTTCAACTACAATTGCGAGTTTGAAGCAAACAAGCATCAACTTCATCTCAAGCAGAGCCAGACTTTACATTTCAACCATAGTGTTGGATTATTTCAAACAAGACTCATTTCTCTCCGTGATGGAAGGTGGCCATAATATATACATGTCCAAAATATATGTGCTACCCTATTTTTCTACGAGATAACAAATTGGTTTAGCAGCGTCAGGTTAATCATTATAATCAAATTAGTTGACATGCGTATTATGGACCCGGAGTCTATAGTGCGCATTATAGACCCGTGTCTAAAATAAGAAAATGGGTCCAAAAAAGCGCATAATGACCATCGCGAATTATCGATGTCTACCAGGAAAACTTGGACTAATAAAATAGTGTTTACCGTAATTCTGTGTAAATGACTAGTTATTTTCATCAAATGTAGGAGTGTTGCCCAAAAAAGTAAATAAAAATTTTAATGGAATCTATTGAAATTGTTCAAAGCTTCAACTAAGGCGTCCATTACTAGCATATCAACCTATACAAGTCCAAAATATATGCGTTACCTATTTGTCTACGAGATAACAAATTGGTTTAGCTGCGTCGAGATCAATCATTTTAATCAAATTAGTTGATATGCGTATTTTGGACCGGGTCTATAATGCGCATTATAGACCGGGTCCAAAATAAGCAAATGAGTCCAAAAAGGCACATTATGATCAGCGCAATTATCGATGTTTACCAGGAAAACCTAGCCTCAAAATAGAGTTTACTGATAATTTGCTGTAAATGACGATTATTTTCATCAAATGTGGGATTGTTGTACAAATAGTTAATAAAATTCTTATAGAATTCATCGAAAATGTTCCAAGCTCCTACTAAAGGGGTCCATTACTAGCATAATCAACCCTAGATTTCTTTGTCGATCGAAGGAGCGAGACTTTCCATGGCAACGAACAAAAAAATGCACTGGAAAAACTGAAAGTGACTTAAAAACGCAACTCGAATTCAGGTTCCGATTCTATAGAAAGTGGATCTGCTAACATTTGTGTTTCATCGCTTGTGGCAGGACACGAGCTTCACTCTCGCTGTTGGATGATTGATTGAATTTTTCCAGTCTGCCAACGCAGCTCTGTGAGAATTGCCACACATAGGTTCTTTCATACACCTGGAAAAATAGGGGCAATAATAGTTGCATTCCTTCAGCATAAAGTTGTCTCATCTCGGTTTCATTAAAAAATAGTGGAAATTCATCAACGATTCCATTCGACGGTGACAGACTTTGATGTCACCCATGGAGCCGTTGTCGTACACTGTCGCTTGGCGCTAGCCGTGGTTTGGCGGAACAATGTGGCACGCCATCCCGGTTGCGGAAAAACAAATTATTTTATTCCGTGCCACTGAGTCACGTACCGAAGCCTTTTTTCCCCACTATTTGCCGCGCTATGATCCAACCACTCGGAATGACTATAAAGAATGTCGCGTGAAATCGCGCTCACAACTCGTGCTCGGACGCTCGCGGCTTGGCTACAGGTGAAGAGCACGCCTTACCGAAAAAGGGAAGGTAAAAGTTTTTCCATTCTCTCTATCTGTCTATCGGGAAGACCTCGCCACCACAAGGGTAGCCGGCACGGCTGTGCCTGGGCGATCAGTCAGGCCGTTAGCGTTTCTTGCACGGAATTGAACCGAATGTAGCGGGAAGCTGCAAGTGCCTCTTTATTTTCCCTCAACAATTTGAGTCGATGGGTTGCGATGCTCTGATTCGATAGGAAAAGTTTTCATTGTTCCATTTTTCTATTCGTTTATCTCTCGGTGGGGACAAGTTTTTAAATTTCTTTCCGATCCCCCCTTGCATCTCGAGACGATCAGCGCCCAGTTTGAAACCAAAACAGATTGGTCGTTCAAGGGCGGGCGATGGAATTTGGGAACAACTTCGGAGTTCTCGACACTGACAACTGCAGTCTTATTCTTGGCAACTTTCTAGCTTGTCTGAAAGCATTTTCGTTGGGATATTCAATGGGGATTGGAGACAATATTTCGAAGGTATGCTTCGGGATTTTTCCACCAAATCTTGTTGCAATGAGGTAGAGGGTAAATATGTGGGATTGGATGCGAACATACAGGCATGGTTTCATGCTTATTCAATGTGAATAAAGTTTGGTGTGAAAATCAAATAACGACCCAACTGTCCCCTAAAATTTCACGAAAACTTGTGTGTAGGGAAAAAAATATTTAACTACAACTGTCAACCCAATTTGTACCAAAGAAAGATTTTATTGCACAAAGGGATCCTCTTCCTCGCCAAGACCTCCATCCCTAGTTGAAAGGCTTTCAATCTTTTCCGGGAATTTTATTTTGCACCCATTCTAGAGCGCACGCGAACAGCATCCCTACTACTTTTGCTTGCTGCTTGTTTCTCGAAAAATATTTACTTATTCCATAAGAATGTCTGACAACAAACTATTAAATAATTTATCGCATGGCATATCAGGAAGAACTCCGGGAACAGCTTCCGCCTCTCGGTGTCTGCATACAGCGCTGTTCCCCGTTTCCATAGACACGAAGGAAAGCTAAGCGATTCCACGCGAAATCAGTAAATGACAAAACTTTCGTACTTTAGATTTGCCCGAAACTTTGCAAACGTGTTCGGAATAACAGTATAAAGGTTTTGGTATGAAGAACGTTCGTTTTAATACAAGAGTAACTTTGGAGAAGTTACTCTTGTATTAGTTTTTGAAAACCAGTACCGTTTTGGCTCAAATTCCGAACACACTTAAGCTGACTATTAAATAGGTGTCTCAATATGTATATTTCTACTTTTTTCATGTACGAAATTTTGATTTTTTCAGTGCACCAGTGCGTATCTCTAATCATCATGAGACCACTGATAGAAATTGATTCAAAAATCCACATCCATGGCATAAAAATTTAGACAATATTCTCAATTCATTTTGACTCAGAATTCCTGAACACTATTTTACTGGCTCAAACCTCGAAACAGTTCTGGCTCATATTCTGAACACGACAAATTCAACCGATAAATATGTTGGGCAGAGTCTTTCGATTTTAAAGATCCATATTAAATCCATATATACCACGTGGACTGTTAAGAGGAGGGTGGGGTAAAAGCTATTGAAGAGAGGTCTGGTTCGGGAAACGTCAACGGTCCAGCGTACACTTTTGAAAATTTTGTTGAAGTGATTTTTCACGCAGGGGGTGGAAGAGGTCCTGAACATTCGACCAGACCATTTCAGTTTAAAGTGGGCGAACGATGATGAAAGGGTTTTTTTAAATGCGAAGAGGAGAAAAGGGCGTTCAGAATAAAACCCTGGGAGTTTGTTCTGCACACCCTTATACACCCCAAAGCGTTAGTTTGTTCAAGTCAATCATAATCGCACGAGCGATATTTAACTGGTATATTTATGTATTGTTTTATTTATGTCAAACAATGGTTTTAGTAAGAGTAGCAACGTTGCGCGGTAAGCATGTAAAAGCTAACAGTAATAATATATGCGCTACAATCATGTATGTAAGTGTTGTAACTTGTTAGTAGCTTCAAGTCCATTTCGTCACGGACTTGTCTAACCTTTGTCTAGCTTATTTTTCTCCAAACGTTCTCTTTCTTGTTTCTACCATTTTAAGAGCAGCCTCGTTATTTCTTCTTTCATTCTTTTTAGTTCTTCTCTTGCTCGCTGTAGCAGTCTCGAAGCTGACTTCATTTCCTTTTCCTTGTTGCTTTTGTCACTGATTTCTGTTTTCGGTTCTTCCTGCCAAGTACGACGTTTTCGCAATTTGTAGAAACTGGTTCTTTGTAAACAAATCTTTGTAAACAAAATGATTTTTAGCTCCTTCTCTCGCAAAGGTATGTGCATTTTCAACCTTTTGTCCCTTTCGACCTTCCTTTGTCTGTTCGACCTTTTGCCCTGGACTAGAGCATGTATCTTTGGACATTTTGTGTTGTCTTAGCCCTGTTAGGCAAATTATTGCTGTGTTTGGCTGAAAATAGTATGTTTTAACATCATACGTCTCGGAACTGAGCCGCGCGTGGAATCTAGGTCCTTATTCCGAACACTACTGTTTTGCTCGATTTTAATGGATATTTTTTCATAAACGGTACATTTGTTCGTTTATTTTCAGTAGATGCATACCTTAGGTAAGGACTTAACAAGAAAATAGTTAACCAAATAGTGAAAACAACTAGAAAAATTGAAAAGTTACTTATGCTTGTTTTTTAAGGCTATCTGCTAGCGCAAACAGTTCAGGATTGGTTTTGGCTGTCACTTTTTCGCAAATGCTTA
>JASCZW010003497.1:0-34592 GCA_034211315.2 Aedes japonicus
GTTACGCATTAAGACCATCATGCGAGTGTTAAAACCATCATTAATAAGTTTGGGAACACTATTCTTGATGAGCTACCAGGAAGAGGCAGAAACCCGGTTCTTCCAACCCGAAACTGGAGCAGAAAGTGGTATCTCTAATCATGAAGAACAAATCAATGTCAATACGTGATTTGGCCAAAAAGCAGGAACGAGTGTCGGAATGATCCAGCGTATCAAGAGGCGAAACCACCTGAAGACCTACAAGAAGCAGAAAATCTCGAAACAAAGTGCAGAACAGAAGAAGCGAGCAGCAACAAGGGCCCGGACATTGTATTCGCGTCTTTTGCAGCGTCCGGATGCATGCGTTTTGATGGACGATGAGACCTATGTAAAGGAGGACTCAAAAACCCTTCCAGGTCCACAATACTTTACTGCCGTCGTTGGGGAGGATGTGAGCGATGCGGACAGGTCGATTCAAGTGGAGAAATTCGGTCGAAAGGTACTGGTATGGCAAGCAATATGTTCCTGTGGTTTGAAGTCAACCATTTTTCACACTACTGGAACTATAAATGCGGAAATCTATCGATTTGAGTGTCTCCAGAAGAGATTGTTGCTTCTATATAAGAAGCATAGTACACCTCCACTGTTTTGGCCGGATTTAGCGTCGGCTCACTATGCCAAAACCACTCTCAATTGGCTTGCGGAAAAGGGTATAGATTTCGTTGAGAAAAATATCAATCCACCAAATTGCCTCAGCTTCGACCCATCGAACGTTACTGGGCAATCGTGAAGAGGGTCTTCAAGAAGACTGGTAAGGCAGCTGGGAACATGCAGAAGTTCAAAAAATTTGGGCTCAAGCGTCCAAAAAATGCGATGCAACACTTGTCCGAACTTGATGAAGAGCATTCGATCCAAAGTTCGAAAATTCGTGAAGGAATAACTTAAATTTCATCCGGTCTTCATTATGTTCAAGTTTAACCTCGTACAATAAAGGATCAATTTTTTGTATGAATAAAATATCGGTTTTCAAACATAATTTGAAAGAAAGTTTGTGGATAGCTTATTTTCGATACACTCCCTAAATTGGAAAAAAGTTCGAGCCTGAATGCCCGTTCTCTGTGGACGAGTCAGTCTTGTTGATGAAAAATTTAACCTTGAAGACAACTTGGTCTTGTTGAAAACTTGTTGAAAAGTAGTTGTGGGAGATGGCCAATTTTTTCATTGTCACATGACGGCCGTGAGATTTACCAGCGCTGCTCAAAGTTCCTATTTTCAGAAACTCCGTCGCTACCAGCCTAGCTAGATGGTAGTTCCTATATTTTGCTTTCTATGGTATTTGAATCTACGCTCGTTCAGGTCCATGATTGAAAAATACCTGGCATGTTCCTACTGGGGAAAGATTTCGAACATGTTGTGTATGGGATAAGCATAAGTTTAAGTAAAACTCCAAGCAAAGCAGCATTCCATATTGAATTTTATGCAAACAACCTGTTGAAGAGTCTCATTCCCCGTATGCAAATTCCCCAGACGGCATAAAAATATTGCCACAACCCGATAAGGATGTGCAGGCTCGTCCTCGGCCTCCATCGATCGTTCGTGTGCTGGCAGCCACCGAAATCCCATTTCCGATTGCCTCGGTCCGATCTCGCCACAGCATCGTCCCACTTAGCCTATCTGTTAGTTAGCACTCTGGACAGCAACAGTTCAGCACGTTTGGAATCGCAATCTGGTCGTGAAATCTAATTTCTGCTCCAAGAACCCACTCCGAAACCCTCAGGGCCCCGAATGCGCCGGTCTTCCCCATCGTTGCAAGTGACGGCGGAGCGGCGGCGTCAACGATAAGAGTGTTTGATTAAACGGCAGGATCGGAACAAAACAAATGAGATTGCGGTCTCTTTCTTTGGGAGGAGAGTCGTAAAACTGCCTCACTGATCGCGTCTGCCGCCGAGGCAAATATTAGATTTGGCGGTTAGCAAAGGCAACACAAACAGATATGCGAACACAAATATACATACATCATAAGACAATTTGCCGCTGCTCCGTCCGCCGCCATCGCCGCCGACCGGAGATTCCCAGGAGAGATTCTAGTCGGTGGCCAAGGATCAAAGCTGATTGGCTGAGGACTCTATCTGGTGCCGAAATGCAGCATTTCGACTTTGATTGCAATCTCGGAAGCCTTTCCGTGCACAGAAGTGTATAATTTGAATGCGAATGGTGGCTGCTAAAGCAAATACGGACTCCACGCAATGATAGGCTTGGCTGTGGACGGTGGCAAATTATATGTTTGTTTTTCGAAAATGTAACAAAAAGTATCACCCTACGTGTTGAACGAGATCAAATTGGTGCCTTTGGTCCCGGAGTCGGTTGGGTCAGTCTGGATGCTTGAGATTTGTTTACTCAGGTGCATTTGTATGTTCTAGAAAATTTAGGATTTAACAAACCGTCACTTGAAATGTGCAGATTCACTGTGCTCATAAAAATTAAATGAATTACCATCCACTCAACGGGGCCTTCTGGAAGTGGGAAAGCAGTTTGCAGTTCGGTCGTAAAATTATCTCTCCTTCTCACTCTCTCCCGAGAAAGGAGCCTCAATTCAAAGCGAGAAAGTCTTTCTCCAATTCTCGCCAAGAACGACCAGGAGGATGGGCCAAAAGGTAGCCGGGCGTTTAATCTCGGCCCGGCAAGGATTAAAGAATGAAATGCCGATATGCAAACAGGAGTTGCGTTGGTGGCGCTTGCTTTTGATCCCCTCACTCGCTCACTCAGCGGTTTTATGAGCAACGACGACGACGACTAGAATGTCCCATAATAGCAGGCCGGTGCACAATTTGCTACAAAACACACGAACCGCCAGCTGCCTACCAGCATAACTCGATGTCCGTCCTGCGCCAGTCGCCGGTCGCTGCCAGCGTGCGGCGATCACATATCCACCTGTCGGCTGTGGTTGAAGATCAGACCAATCTGCTGATACCGATGCCTTCGCTTCCAACACCGCCTTCCTTACCGACACCGCCAGGTGACGTAATCAGCGGTGGAATCTGGAGACATCCAAACCAGCGAAGCCGCATCCCAATGGTGGAGCAGGTTAACTTGCGAACGATTCGAAATTTCGGCGAAAGCAAAGAACACCGAGGTGATACGTATGCAATGCCCGATGTTTGCCCTGCGAATCTTCGGGAGCTCACGTCGAGACCAGCAAAATCCGTCCCTCCTCTTTCTGTTTGTCTTTCATTTGTTCTCGATCCGCTTCAGCAACGAAGAGAACGTGGCTGCGGGTACTCTACCTGAATTAGCATTTTTTGTTTCGACCTTCCATCTTTCGAACCTGTTCGGAGACCTCAGTTTCTTGTCTTTCTTCCGCACCGCCTCAACGGGACCGGAAAGCTTCTGGGAACGCACAATTAGATTTTCATTCGTCTCCCCACGCGAGAAATGAAGAATCAATCCAGCTGACACGGCGGACAACGCCGAGAGCAGACGCTCCGGTCGCAATGCACAATGTCACACGCTGGGACTCGACTCAACTTTGTCGCACTTGCCGCGCCTCGTGAGCGAATCACCTGCATTTTGTCGGCTTTGTGCACAGTCAATGGGCGTGCGAAATGTGATGCACATGGCGTCTCCTCGTCGATGGGCAAACCTGGGCCTCGGCAGCAGTTCGATCCTGGATTGAGAACGCGTGACTCGTGTCATCGGCGACTAAACAACCCGTCCTTTTCCAGGAGATTAACGCGGTCCTATAATGGCAGGAGCCAAGAAAACAACCGCCAGCATGTGCTCATACTCTCAACTGGATTAATGAAAGTCGGACGTTTAGCGATTAATCACCACCGTAGGTCGTACTGTCAGAATTCAGGCCACTGTGAACAAAGATTTTCTAAACAATAATCAATCAAAAATCCAAAAGAGTGCTGCGAAAAACTAACGAACATCACTTCAAATAATTTTTTTTCTGAGATTTTACAGGTAGGAGCTCAGCCTCAAATACCATGCGGAATATGCCCTCTTACGACATATGCTGTAGCTTAGGTTTAGCTTGAGCTAGACTGACTGCACTACTGATCGAAATGGCTCTCGCGTCGCATTGAGTAGAACTCGTGTGAAAGTGCTACACAAATCAACTGGATGGGGCTGAGACAACCGCACCATTCTCGTCGGCACTCGCCTCGGTATAATTCAACTTTATTTAATAATCAATAACGGCGCCGGCCACGTCCTTGCAATCAGGTGGGAATAGGAAGGAAAGTTGGAGTTTTCTGTGTTGGTAGTTGGAGCTCGATGGATCAGGATTCACTTTGATAAGTGATGTGATCATCTATATAATTCAAAGCAATGAAGATGTATGGTCTCAATTCTTTTTCCTCTGCTCCGGGACATATAACCACTGCGACCAGTAATTAGATCCCTATTGTAGTATAATCCCGGTGTACCTTTGTTTAGTGCATGTCACTAGCTGAGAAATGCATGAAAGTATTTCAGGCGTTACAGTTGTCATTGTTGTGTGTTTTGCTGGCAACGAATCGAATTTTAAACGAAAGTTTCCGCTATTTAAACCTTTGACGTAGAGTGAGAGCACTTCTTCAAAGGCGCGGCTTCTTATCGAGATCCGAAATCAGATTCATTGCAAGAAAACAAACCATGCACTCCGATACTGACCATGCCATCAGAACCTAGTCATAACCAACTCAAACTATAGAACATCAAATATGGCAAATGAGAATTCACATAAATGAAGACTAACCAGTTGTTTTACTTATTCTAAGCTCATCTCAAAGTACAGTGCGAGCATTGGAGGCTTGTCGCTTTTTGAGAGCATTAGTCACTTTTCTCATAAGACATAAAATGTAATAAGGACTAGGAATATGCTCCTTTGACTGCAAAAAAAACAAATGACGTCTCCCTAGTTTGATTTGATTCCGACTTAGGGTTCGGTGGTAAGATCTGATAATCCCGCAACGCACCACGAAAGGGTGATCTCACCGAAGACGTGTCAGCAGGTCCAGGTCGGTCGTGATATAGGGACAGAATTGATAAAAATTACCTGTTTTGCTCCGCGTTTTTGAGAGCCTTACCACCTTCTCGGTTCAGTCTGAAAATCCTCTGCTCCATTGCTCCAATGATCATTCAGCACACTCAGGAAATTTGAATCGGCATTCCAGTAACGCTTTTCGCACTTCATCGCTCAGCAGTTTCCATTCGGCGGTGACCCGTTAGTGGAAGAAATGGACCGGGCGATGCTGGCAGTAATACCAATGCATGTGCCCACAACTCCAGATGCAGGTACAAACAAGTGGGCGCTGCAATAGTGCCCGACACTCTGAGCCAGGCGGGCCTGCTGTGGTAGAGGATACTGATCGCTAGGCGGCACCGGCTTTGCTGAAAGCCTTAGCCGAAGCTTTTACTAGTGCGCAGCGGCACCGCTTTACTGGCCGCGGTTGGCGTCTGTTTTCGCGTCTATTTCGCGTGGGCTGAGCGGAACGAAATGCCTTTTTTCCCGCTCGCTTCACTACGCCATTCAACACTATTAATCCCATAAACTGACTCGCGTGCGGGGCCACGAGAACTGGGTGATAAATTCACTCGCTCGAAAAAACGACTCGAAAACGGGAGCACTCACTTCTACCGAACCGATCACGATTCGAAGTCTGAGCTTTTCCATCCTTACGACCAAAAACTTCCTTGTACAGACACAAATCCGGGTCTCTACAGCGACAAATCGTCTTGCGCGCATAGTCCCTCTGTTAATTACAAATAATTGTCTCCCCTCTCACTAGCACTGATTTTGACGGTCGATATCATTCCAAAGAAAGAATGACAATGTACCCTAATTTTATTTTTTTATCTAGTTCATTTATTTGGGAGGCTCAATTGCGTTAGCTTTACGGAGCCGATAATTCATTGATTTTTGTATAACGTAATGACTTAATACTAGGATTAGTAGGACTTAGGCACGTTTACTCGCGGTTTACCCGAGGTTAAAACAGGTGACATATTTTGGGATGGGTTGGAAAGAGGAACATGGAAATAGGATTCTTTAGTCTCATCAGATAGTTGTCGCCAGCACAATAACTTGGTGCGGAATGGTCAGGGCTCCATTTTGTATTCTACCGGATGTGGTTACCATTGGGCGACGATGAGACTCCTCCGATGTCGGAACAAAACAAACACAAACTAATGAATAAAGAAGAACAAAAACATAAGCAGATTAAATTCTTATACTAGACATTTGAAGAAACACATAAGTCGATTGCATATAGCACAGATCACGAGATCCCAACACATCTATTATAGGAACATAAGGTTGTCTTCCTTAGGCCTCTAGGGTATTCAATAGTTGTGTTCTGGCGGCGTAATTATCCGTGCATTGCCAGACTGCGTGATCGATGTCATCATAACCGTTTCCACACCGGCAAAGATTGCTGTCCACGAGGTTAATTCGGAAGAGATGTGCATCTAACTTGTAGTGGTTGGACATAAGTCTACTCATCACACGGATGAAATCACGGCTAACGTGCAGGTCCTTAAACCACGCCCTCGATGAAACAATAGGAATGATGGAATGTAACAGCCGTCCTAGATTTCCGGTGTCCCAATCGGTTTGCCAACTCGAAAGGGTACTCTGACGTACTAAATGGTAAAATTCATCGTGTGAAATTTGTCTATCATACAAATCGCCTTCCTGGGCGCCCACCTTTGCGAGCGAGTCCGCTTTCTCATTGCCTGGGATTGAGCAATGTGAAGGGACCCATACAAAGGTAATCAAATATGATCTTCGACCAGCGCACTCATCTGTTCCCTTAGTTTTGAAAGGAAATAAGATGAGTGTTTACTAGGTTTCGTCGACCGAAGAGCCTCAATCGAACTGAGGCTGTCCGAGAAGATGAAGTAATGGTCTGCGGGCATGTTGGAAATCATCCCCAATGCGAAGTTGATTGCTGCCAGCTCAGCAACATAAACAGAACAAGGTTCCTGAAGTTTGTGGAAGGCGCTAGAGTTTTCATTGAAGACACCGAAGCCAGTGGATCCATTGAGGCGAGACCCATCAGTGAAAAACCTTTTTCGGAATTGACGTGTTGGTACTTTTCTGTAAAAATACGCGGAATAATAATAGAACGAAGTGGATCCGGAATCCCATGAGATGCTTGTTTCATGGAAAGATCATAATGAATTGAGGAACTGCTATAGGTGAAGTGAGCACGGTCTGGAGTATAGCACGGAAGACACATATCCGACGATATGTAGTGGTGGTAGATTCTCATAAATCGAGATTGTGTGTTCAGCCCTAACATTTCTTCAAAATTGTCTATTACAAATGCGTTTTTCACTCCACATTTGATTAATATTCTGAGCGAAAGCTCCCAGAACCGATTCTGGAGGGGTTTTACGCCTGCCAGAACTTCAAGACTCATGTTATGCGTTGAGTGCATACAGCCAAGAGCAATACGCAGACAACGATATTGAATTCGTTCCAATTTTATAAGGTGACTTTTTCTTGCCGAGAGAAAGCAAAAAGAGCCATACTCTAGAAGAGAGAGAATAGTTGTTTTATAAAGAGTTATGAGGTCTCCCGGATGAGCACCCCACCATGTGCCACAAATTGAACGGAAAAAGTTGATCCTTTTCTGGCATTTTGCTTCAAATACGTAATGTGGACATTCCAAGTGCACTTTGAATCAAACCAGACCCCAAGGTATTTGAAAGACAACGATTGAGTAATGTTTCTGCCCAAAAGATTAAGCTGCAGTTGGGCTGGATACCGCTTTCGAGTAAACACTACCAGTTCAGTTTTCTGCGGTGAGAAATCAATCCCCAGACTCCTAGCCCAAGAAGATAGGTTATCTAGGAATTTTGCAATGGTCCTTGCAAGTTGACGGCATGTGAGCCTCTTAAGGAAACCACACTGTCGTCAGCAAGTTGTCTTAGCGTGCATTGTTCTGCCAAACAATTGTCAATATCTTTGACATAAAAGTTATAAAGAAGGGGACTTAGACATGAGCCTTGGGGCAGGCCCATGTAACTAATTCTGAAGTTGTCAGTTGTCCAAGTGAAAAGTTCATTTGTTTTTCTGACAGCAAATTGTACAAAAATTATTTAAAATTCCGGGAAGTCCACATCTCTGCAGATTATCTGACAGAATTTCAATGGAAACTGAATCAAAAGCCCTCTTAATGTCCAGGAATACTGAAGCCAGTTGCTCCTCTGTGCGCAAAAGCCAGTTGAATATCTGAGGAAAGCAGCGCTAGACAATCATTTGTTCCTTTGCTCTTCATGGAACCCAAACTGTGTATTTGATAGCAAGTTATTCGATTCGACCCAGTGATCGAGCCTTCGAAGGATCATTTTCTCAACAATTTCCTAATGCACGAAAGCATAGCAATCGGACGGTATGAGTTATGATTAGACGCTGGTTTGCCAGGCTTTTGAATGGCTATCACTTTGACCTGTCTCCACTCAGGCGGTACGATGTTGTTTCGAAGTAAGGAATTAAATAGGTCTAGCAAGCGTCTTTTTGCGATATCTGGGAGATTTTTCAGAAGATTGAATTTTATCATATCGCTTCCGGGGGAGGAGTTGTTTGATGAAAGAAGAGCCATAGAGAATTCCAGCATTGTGAAGGGTCTGTCCAGAGAGCCGCCACTTGGAGACGTTTCTCGAAAAATATGTTTTGCTGGAACAGAATCCGGACAGACCTTTTTCGCGAAGTCGAATATCCATCGGTTGGAGTATTCATTACTCTCATTAGTAGATGAGCGGTTACGCATGTTGCGAGCCACCCTCCACAAGGTGGTCATTGAGGTTTCTCGTGAGAGTCCCTCGACAAAATTTCGCCAATAACCTCGTTTTTTTGCTTTGAGAAGTTGTTTGAGCTGTGTTTCCAGCTTTGAATATTCCTCGAAGTAAGTGGAAGTCATGTGTCTACGAAAAGCTTTGAAAGCGTCAGATTTTTGTGAATACAATTTTGTGCATTCATCGTCCCAGCCAGGTGTGGCTGGTCTCCTTTTGAAGGGTGCACTTGGAACTTTTCTTTTTTGTGCTTCCAATGAACTTTTGTAGATCAGATCGGCAAGGAATCGATATTCTTCTAACGGTGGAAGTGTATCGACGGATTCAGTACCGATTGTTACCGCCGTTGCATATTTTTGCCAATCGATGTTCCTTGTTAGGTCGAACGGAACTCGAGATGGCTCTGAAGGTTGAGGGCCACACTTAATTGAAATGATAATCGGTAAGTGATCGCTACCATGGGGATCATTGAGAACTTTCCACAGGCAATCCAATGAAAGCGATCTTGAACAGAAAGATAGGTCGAGTCTGCTTTCTTGAGCAGGAGGTTTAGGTATGCGTGTCGCTTCACCAGTGTTCAAAATTGACAAGTTGAAATCGTCACATAAATCGTAAAAGATAGCCGCCCTATTGTCATCATATAGGTCCCCCACCCAGTACCATGGGAATTCATGTCACCCAGAATCAATACAGGGGACGGTAAAATAGAAACTAAATTCCAGAGTTGACTGCGGCTAATAGAAGTTCGAGGAGGAACGTAAACTGAAGCTATGCAAAGATCTTTATTTTTTGCAGTTACTTGACAAGCGACGATTTCGACGCCTGAAAGAGCTGGTAGGGAAATTTTATAGAAAGGGTAGCACTTTTGATCCCTAAAAGCACTCCTCCATAAGAATCGTCTCTATCCAGGCGTATAATGTTAAAATCGTGGAAGTTGAGTTCATTGTCTGAAGAAAGCCATGTTTCACAAAGAGCAAATACATCACAATCGGAATTGCGAACTAAAAATTTGAACGAGTCTAGTTTAGGCACCAGACTACGGCAGTTCCATTGTAGTACAGTGATCATATCTCCGATCTGGTTCGACGAATTATCCATCGAAAGATATGATCGATGCAATGAGGGGCCAAGAAACAGTCAATTGCTTAAGGTATGATTCAAATGTCGGAAGCAAGGCAGAAACTAAGCTTCTAAGAGGGTCTTGAATATTGAACATGTCTAAAATGAATGCCACAATGTCCGAAAAAGCTACCAATCCTCTATCGGACTTGGATTCCTTTTGAAAAGATTGAGGAGTAGCATTTTTATTGTTATTATTCGTTTTAGGCAATGGCGGAAAGTCCATACTGCATCCAGGAGTTGGTGCAATAGGAACCCTCGGTTTTACAATTTGTTCCCCATTTGCCTGGAAATTTTGCAATCTTTTGGAGGTGACTTTTGTTACCTTGCGGCGCACTTTCGGAGAAGAACGTTTCCTTTTCGAGGATCCGGGTGCGTGTACCACCGAAGAGTCACCTTCATCAGATACGTCAGAGTCCGATTCTTCAGCTGACAAAATCGAAAATTGGTTTTCGTCTTGAGCGGCTGTTGCAGACTTAAGCATTTCTGCATATGTCTGCCTGGAGCGTCCAGTAATGGAACGCTGCACTTTATCAGATTGCCATTTGTACCGTGGGCACTGCTGCAAAGAGTGAGGATTCTCACCACAATAAACACATTTCTGCACAGCTTGTGTGCAAGAATCCTCAGTGTGGTTTTCACCACACTTGCCACAACGGAATTTGTTTCCGCAATGACTGGCAGAATGTCCCAGTCTTTTGCAGTTGGTACAATTATATACCCTTGGTCTATACAGGCGCACCGGGAAAAAAGCTCCATCCAATTTAACATAATTTGGGAGAACGGAACCGGCGAAGGACACCCGAAACGAGTCTGAAAGTTGATAGACCTTTTTTTCGTCTTGCAACGATGCTGAATGTAGTTGTTTTACATCCAGAATAGTTACAAGTTCACGAGCGACTTTAGAGTTCTTGAAACAGCCAGAAGCTCGTTTCAGGTCCTCGACCGTCAGACTCGTATCGGAGACAACGCCATCGATCTCCACATCTCGCGAAGGGACATACACACAGTATTCGATATTGAATACCTCGTGGTCAGCAATCTTATTAGCTATTTCATAGTTCGGCGCTTCTACACGCAGTCTATTAACCCTCTCTTTATGTATAGAGACACCAGGATACTTACGCAGCAACTCTCTTGAAATGTCGAGAGTTTTCAACGGTTTATCTTTGGGCCGAAAAAAGACAACCCAAGGTCCCTTTGAGAACGGATGGTAGTGCTTTATGCGTGTAACTTTGACCTCAGAAGAGGTCATAGTTATGCACAAGAAAAAACACAATCACACAAAAAAAAACAATCGAAAGCAAGAAAAACAAAAAGAAAAAAAATACCTTCACCAATCAATTCAATTAATGCTAACAAAAAAACGTGTTGCAAACACCATGCAGCATAAAAAAAAAAAAAAAAAAATTATGCGAAAAAAAAAAACTTATAACTAGTGGCAATAATCGGGCCTACCACCCTATTCAATTTTATCGTTTCTCCCCTCTACGGGGGAGAGACAAACACGCACGCTGCTGCCAAGCAAAACAACACAACAATAGCTGTTCCCTTTGCACTGAGCTATTCAATTATATTTAGCCGGTGAACAACCTTCGCCGATCGACCGGATAGCAGCACGTAGAACAGTTGCCTGCTGCTATGATGAACCTTTATTGAGATCGATGATTTGTTTTCAATAAAGATGCACTGTTGCACTATACTAGAGTTCGGTTGCACTCTACCAATTAGATCCGATTAGCGGTCTAAATGGCGAGCTTCCGTCCTTCGAGCACTACCAGCTCAACACTTGAAAAAACCACACGGGGAAAAAACCACTTATGCACGGGTGTTCTGGTGAGACACGGCACGTCTTGTCCGGCTCAGCGCTCGATACGGAATGGAATGTACCCTAATGTTTTCTAATTATAGTTTTCTCAGCACAAGATTGTTTACTAAGACTGTAAAGCCACAGCTCAGCACGTTAGGATATTATACTCACGGAGAACTGATCAATACCGTTTTTATCTAAATTTTCAACAAATTTTTAGATTATTTACGCAGCTGAAAAATCAAAACTCGTCAGTTCTAAAGCACCGCTTGCTTCGATCATGCGGAATATGCCCATTTACGACATAGATAATAAAATAAGAGCAATCCCTGGTAACCAGTAAGCAGCTTCAAAGTGTCTTTAAGGCAGCCTATCAAGCAGTTTAGTCACCTTAAACGCGAAATAAAGTCCGCGTTTGTCCCAATATACAGCAGCTCTGCTGCAATACTATGATAACCCAAGTAACATAGCCAAAACCATCCAGCTTTATTAAGTTTTATTAATTTATCAATTTGGCTTCATTAATGTACCAAGATGTGCCAATACACTGAAAATTTATTTTCGTAAAGTAGCTTTCACGCATTTCGTAAACATGGATTTTGTTCATAGAACAAATGTCTCGTATATTGTATGAAACATTCATAATGTTTTTTATCTGGTGAAATGCTATCATTACAACTTTTTGTAAAATGCACAAAATGAACTTCGGGATGACCAGCCAATCGCTGTTTCTCTTTTATACCGTACTCATGCTTGATGGTGTTCCTGCTGGTATGGGCGAGAATAATTTATCTAACCCAAAATACAAATAAAAGCGCTGTCGAGAGCTAAAACTTGATGCTCATTAATCAAACTTGTTTTCACGAGTCAGCGTGGCCTAGTGTGATCAACCACGGATTAAGAATCAGCACTTTCCAAGTATTCAGGTTCGAACCCCATGTCTGAAACAATAAAAAAAAAATGCTGGACAACTCCACGTGGTTGCGTTTTTTTTGTCAATTACATTTTGAGTCGATAAAGTAAATCTGTCAGTCCTTCATGCAACCGCCAGAGAGACGTTTCTTTTTAATGTGTTACCAAATATTCGTAGCTCATTGCATTGTTTCCGTACAATGAACGAATGTTCTTTCTGTGTCAACAAAAGCTTCGTGCTTTTGACAGTTGCGCGTGCAATTAATTACGAATGTATCTTAATAAAAAGAACAAATCAGTTTCGTTGCAGAAAACAACGAATGGATTAGTGAGTATTACTTCCGATTTCATGATGTGTAATAAGAACCCACCATCAGTGCAAGGATTACCTATGGCTGCAGGACTATTCTCAGCAGGTTGTGCTGAAAGAATAGCCTACGTGATGGCTTCTTGTAGCAGGGTCAGCCGATCTCAGTGAGGACCTTCGGAAGACTACGGCCAGAAGGCCGCGTGTCTTCGCATGACAAGGGACTGGCGACTCCACGAACCCTTGTCCAGTCAACAAATCCTTCGACTGCCTTAGGCTTAGTTTGGGATCACCAGTTATTACACATTGAGGATGTATGCTAGTTCCAAGCATAATCTTTGAGGTTCTCTGTGTAATAACAGCTGATGCTTAAGACATCTTTACCGAACTAGGCTACCTAAGGCTCAAAATTTTGAACTCAATTTGAGTCGAAAGTTGGATTGAGATCTCCTCCCAAAAACCTGTCAAAACTCAACGGGCAGAATCTTCTATACATTCCCACCAATCCTCACAATCTGTCAACCTCATCCGGCTCCTCTGATCACAGCAAACCGACCGACGCAGACAACCCGATGACACTTCGATGACGTCGGCCTTTGTTTGGTGCTGATTTCTCGCCGGCCCGACCGGCCCAAGTGGCATTTGACGCGCGCGCTCCGAGGGACATCTTTCCGACCCGGACCAGACATGCCATTCATCGAACGATCGCGTGGGTCATAATTCATTTTTATAGCCTTTTATCACCGAAAGTGCATCGCGTTCTAACCGTGCGCCTCGAGGGACTTTGCCTTCACGATTCTGACCAGAACTCCCGGTTATTGTTCCGGCAAATCAAAACATAGTGACAACTGAAGCTGGACGAACGGCAAGAAGAAGATTTCGGACGTTTTTCGAAAATTCTATCTTCCCCAAAGGACCAAGAACTTTCGAAGGATAATTTATTTTATTGAGCAAGTTGTCATTAATAATGCGACGCACAGCAGAGTTTGGGAAAGTGCGGAGAAGGCAAGAAGGGGGACGACACAATTGCTTGGCAGTTTCTTAGGACTTCAAGGAGAATATGTTTTGGCCAGCAATAAATAATCCTCAACTTTTCTTCGATTTGCTGCTCGGACAAGAGAGACAGACGCATCAAATGATAGTCCGTTCGTTGGTTTTTTTTTTTTGGGAAATAAAATTCAATTGATCGCAACTCTCGGACGGCTAGGGTGAGTGAAAAGAAAAGGACGTGTCATCGGGGACAAAGCGAAAACAAATTTTATATAAAAATTTCCTGAAAGACATCATAAAAGCGAATGTTAGAATGAATTATGGCTATTGGTTTAGGTTACTTTTTATTCGCCGTTGGTGCAAAAAAAAAAAAGGAAAAAAAAAACGAAATGCCTCGATTTGGCAAATATTGATTTTTTAGCTTGGGAAACTTTTGCTGCACAATGACCGATTAACAATGAGCTTCTCGTGGGTTTGAGCTGGTAAATTTTGAGTTGCACCATGATTAATGGCTCCGGGAATTCTAAGTCAGTCGTGTTTTTTTTCCTCTAATGAAACAGGATTCACTCATTCGTGCGAAAAACAAACATTAGAATCGCCAGAGAGCCGCATCCGATGCCTCGGGCTGTTTGCGGTGTTCCGGAGTGAGAATGTTGCAGCGCCTTGTCTAACAACCTTAACAGCACACTTTTTCCCGGCCGAACCTGCCACTTTATTCATAAACAAATGCACCCGTGAATCATCATCAGTTCGGGACACAGAAGCATGAAGGGCAAAAAAGTGGACAGCGCCACCACCCGGCACCGGCATCGTTAGCATGTTAGGCGTAGATTCCGGAGAGAATGAGGGGAGAAACGCGTGTGGAGTTGCTCTAAAAGATGACCCAAAATTAGAGGCTTCGAGATGCAACCCGTCATCAATGTCCAGACGGCGTTGCTAATGCCACTACCGTTTTTTACTACTTGTGTTAAATTGAATGAAGTTTGATGGAGTTGAGAAAATTAGAGCAATTCTGTCGAAGCAGGCCGTTCTAAGTTTCTGCTTTATTCAGATCATCCATAAAATTTGGAGATTTTTCCTAGAGCGCCTCACTTTTTTCTGAAATAGCTTATAAATGTATCGGTTTTTTTTTTGAGTCGTCCTCAAGTTATCTTCATAAATTTTACATACTCTAATTGTTATGTTTTGTGTTCTCCGTGCGTGAAGGAACGGTTATGAAGTAGAAGGAGATGTTCACTCATCCCCATTAGGCACCAAGAGTGGACAGTAATGTTTGAAACATATTTATATGAACTGCATAAGCATTGCAGGTCTGAAGGATCACAGCCGGACACTGGACAGCCTCCATCCAAGGTTATGTTGAAAAGCAAAAAACTCACTTTAAACATGACAATAGTCATACTTGTAAATTGTGTGGCTCTATGATGAGAAATAAAGCCTACACTGATAAAAAAGGCAATGATAATATCTATGTGCTCCATCAATGATTTTTTGCAATATTATCAACAAATGATATCTATTTGTAACCGCACATACTTCCTATGTGTACACATAACCACTATGTGGGGCCACACATACTTTTCATTTGTCTCATAAACTTCATTTGTGTTTCACAGAAGGTGCTGTTTATGTGTGAACACATCAGTATTATGGGTAATTTTCTATGGATTTTTGCCAATAAATATGTGTGGATTGTTTCCCGTGTGGGTTTAATAGAATTGATGCTTGCGTTTTTCCTTATGCGGTAAGAATCAAAAACCCATTAATCGGTAAAATTTTACCCATTTATCAAAAGAAAATCCATTATCGAGTACATCGCGCAAATGTCAGAAAATGGAGAATTTTTAATCATTAAAAAAATCTTTCAAAGATGGGTAAAAAATACCAATTTTTGACGTTTATGCTTTAAAATCATAACTGAGTATGTCGAGCTTACCCATGTAATGAGGTTGTCTCCCTTTTAAGGAAATGAGTGAAATTTTACCCAATAATGGGTTTCTGATTCTGACCGTTTAGGACTACGCAGCAATGGGCAATCTAGATCGCTTAATTGTTTAAAAAGCGGCCGAAATTACATCGTTCCAAATCTAATTTCCATACACTGAACGTTCGCACTACAACCGCCTTAATTATTTGATTTGGCCTGTCTTGATATCTACATTCATACATCCTGCTTTCATTGGAAATAATTGGTTGGCAATCGTTTAAAACCTCTCGTTGTTGAGAGGAAAAATCTAGAAAATAAATCCATCAAAAAACGATCGAATTAAAGACTGTATTCGATGAAATTTGGACACTCAAAATAGGTCACCAAAAATTTTCCTTGAGCCCGATTCTTTTCAAACTTTCTGGAAATAAAGTACGGCTAAATGGTTAAGTTTTGACATCATTGGTTTATTGAACCTCTTCTCCCAACCCAAATGCCCGCACCTTTGCCTTGACCCCTTTCATCAAATTTTTGGCAATGATAGGACCGACTTGCTTACTTATTTTTAACCACACTTTCTTCAGTTCATGTTCATTTTCTATCTGTTTTGGAGTTTTAACGAGCTTTGCCTTCATGATTGCCCAAAATTTTCAATTGGGCGAAGTTCCGGAGTGTTTGGAGGGATGACGTCTTTTGGTACAAAAACTACATTATTATCTTTGTACCAGTCCAAGACGGGCCGGGCATAGTGGCAAGATGCCAAAATCCGGCCAAAACAGTGTCGGGCCATCGTGAGATCTCAAGAACGGCAGAAGTCGTTTTTGGAGGCATTCGTCCTTGTAGATTTGTCCGTTGACGGTCGCAGAGGTGATGAAGGGCTGACTCATTTTGCCACATCCGCAGATCGCTTTCCAGATAAGGAATTTTTTGGCGAATTTCGACTGTTTCCTCTTCCGTACACTCTCCGGAACGACCAACTTAGAGGTGGTGACGTAGTGTTCCTGTCCTGGCATTTGTTTGGTGTCGGCTTTAATGTAGGTCTCATCGTCCATCACAATGCAGAACGGTTTTGTGAGCCACTCCCTGTACAGTTTTCTTGCACGAGTTTTGGCCATCGAGTTCTGTTTATCGCTCCGGTTCGGTGCCTTCTGGACCTTGTACACATGTAATCCAGAACGTTTCATTGTTTTCTGCACACAAAAAACTGAAACTTTCGCCTTTTTCGCAACATTCCTGATTGAAATGTTGGGATAACGCTGGTTCAATACCATCCTGAACTTCTCCGGATTTGATGTGCCACGTTTTTTTGACACTACCATTTTTACGCTTGGTTGTCTTACGGTCCTTGAACGTTTTGATCACATGAGATACGGTTGAATGTGCGATTCCGAGCTGTTTTCCGATCCATCGATGAGAAGCGTTTGGGTTTTCGAAGTGAGTGCCCAAAATTTGTTGGCGCACTATTTCTTCATTCGAAGCCATCACTGAAATCACTCGACCGATTTTCACGAAACTCATTACACAATGAAATACATTCAGTTAAAATTTCAATAATTTTTACCCACACGCTAAAAAGTTACGAACAATTGCGTGTGTCCAAATTTCATCGAATATAGTCTTTATTATAGTGCAGGGGTTCAATTTTTCGTGACGGCAGCCATTTGAAAATTGACACAATGCTCAAGGTATGCAACAAAGAGAAAATTATAATTGTTTTAGCTGCCGCTGTCTGCCAATTCGTTAGATGTTAGATAAATTCAAATTAAAACGCTAATAGGACCGGTGGTCCTCTACGGACACGAGACATGGACCATGCTCGAGGAGGACCTGCAAGCACTCGGAGTTTTCAAGCGACGCGTGCTAAGGACGATCTTCGGCGGTGTGCAGGAGAACGGTGTGTGGCGGCGAAGAATGAACCACGAGCTCGCTGCCCTCTACGGCGAACCCAGCATCCAGAAGGTGGCCAAAGCCGGAAGGATACGGTGGGCAGGACATGTTGCAAGAATGCCGGACAACAACCCTGCAAAGTTGGTGTTCGCTACTGATCCGGTGGGCACAAGAAGGCGTGGAGCGCAGAGAGCACGATTGGCGGACCAGGTGGAGCGTGATCTGGCGAGCATTGGGCGTGACCGAGGTTGGAGAGCGGCAGCCTCAAACCAAGTATTGTGGCGTACTATTGTTGATTATGTCTTATCCTAAATGTGATGTTGAACAAATAAATGTATGTATAAATACAAATTGAACAAACTCTCTCTAAATTGGGTTGGTCATCCTGAAACGGACGGGTTTGAAATAGTCCGCTTAAGAATTGAAACCTTCTCGGTCTTTTCACAAAGCAGGTTATTTCTGTAATAACACTACATAACACTATTATTTCCATTAAATTTTGAGAACATGGCTAATACTACTATTTTACCTATACATTAATTATCTACAATAGGGAACCAAATCCTTTTTTTTTTGGTCTTTGGAGTTTGAATTACTTTTTCGGATCGTAGTATGCGGTGCTCGAAGCAAGACTGGAAAATTTTTGTCTTGTCATTTTGTCTCGTGTTATTTTTAATTTTTTACAAGATTTTACAAAGTGTATAGTGAATTTGTAGTGAAAAAGTACTTCTAATATTTTTAATACCAGAATAGCTTTAGCTCCCGTAGCGAATGTTGTGTCATGTTGTGTGTTTTCCGTTCTCATGTGATTGGTGGTGTCGGTGCGCCTTGGAGTCATCTTTGCGTTCCGAAACCGTTTTGATGTGATCAATTGAGGGCTCAATTGGTTTTTGGGTGTTTCAGCATGAACATGTGGATTGCACTTCTGAATTCCAGTTGCTTTTTTTGTGGAGGACTGGCATGCGACCGCAGGCATTATGGGATTGTATTTAAATATATTTGTTTAGTAGTTTCGTGATTGGATAGGCCGTTTGTTTCAGGAGTCATCGGTCCGGGATCTTAGATCGCTTATTCTACGGTCCGTGGAATGTGACTGGAGGAGTGTAGGGAAGGGCTTTAAAAGAGCAACACAGCTTCAGAAGGGAATATCAAGCGTCTTTTGATTGAGGTTTTGTCTATGTTGATTGTAGTGATCTATTTTGATCTTCGGCCATTCCAGGACCTTAGAGATCTTGAAGTATACCTGATTTTTCATTTCAGTAACAAACCAGTGGATGTCGGTTTTATTTTGTACATTTATGTTTTATAGTTTAGAAAAGAATGCATATTCTTTATTACTTCATTATATACATTTAAGTGTGTTTTCGTTGAAAATATTTAAATACTCTTATATTTATCATATGTGATGACAGATGTTATTATTTGGATACATAAAGGTTTTCACATACATAAATTCATGTTTAGAGTTCAGGGTGCCAGCATCAATTGTAATCATCGTCGGGTGATCGCGGCGTTTTTTTTTCTCATTTTTAGCATGGTAGCATCTTAGTATACATTCATCGACTACTGGTTGACCTGTATAGCGGTGTATAGCTGCATCTTTTTATTAATTGCATATCATTGATGTTTTCATTTTGAAAATTATCACAATAATACTAATGAAGTTTGTTCTGCGTCAAGACTGCAAGGACGGTGATTCCAAGTTGTATAGGTGTTTTATTGCATTGTAGCTTAAGGTATTTTCCTAATAATTTGGAGCAGCGGATGTTATTATGCTGCTGAAATAAATTTAAAAATTCAACCTCATCAATTTAAAATTGAATTTTATTTTTGCATTATTTGTTTCCCCGCTGAAGGTAATACAAATTTCACGTATACTTCAAATTTTAAATTACACAAAATATACTTTTTCATTAATACTCATCACTCATATCACTACAGTCATACCTCGATATAACGTAACTCGATGAAACGTAATTTTTTTTTACCACTATTTATGGCAGTTCAAATTTTGAAATTTTCTGTTCGGTTCCTTAGTGCAATTATTGTCAGGGGCGATATAGGATCTTACCATATTAGTACAACTATTTTTCTTCTTCAAATATCATCCTCTATCGCCCCTGAAAATATTTGCTTTAAGAAACCAAAAACCCTGTAAATAAAAATAAATTTCATGCTGTCTGTTTATCTGACCCTTATAAACTCGGAAAATCGGAAAATTTGTATGCAGGAGTTTTCAGGGCCGGGAAGGTTCCCCCCTCCTGTGGAAGGGAAAAGAAACACAAATTTCTGAAATGAAACACAAATTTCTACATAACTCGAGAACTAATCAAGCAAATGGAACCAAATTTGGCGGTATATCATACTGACTCGACTCTAGATCTACAAAATCAATAAAAAAATATATTAAAATAAATTGAAAAAACAGATGTAAGAAGGGCTGAAACACCCTGCTGGGTGAACAACAATAATTATGCGTTAATAATTTTATAGAAAAAAAAAGCTTAAGCAAAAATTCTTGGAAAAATGTTTTGCTTCGATATACCGTAAGGAAAATAAAAATTGAATTACGTTACATCGAAGTATGACTATACTAACATTAAATTTAAAATTAAATTTTTAGCAAGAATAAAGTATGTTGAAGGAGATGTTCGCTCATCACCATGAGGCACCAAGAGTGAACAACAATGTTTTTGGCTAGAATTGAAAGATATGAAGAGAAAGTTTTTGATAGTTCCGCTAGTGTGCGGCAGGCTCGGGAACATAGCAGATGTTTTAGGAAAATTGAGCGAAAAGGGCATGTGTACAGTGGTACTCGAACCAACGACATTTTTGCCTAACATCCCACTGCAGGGTAGGTTAAAGCACGGACTAAGTCCGCCACTTCAACAGGCAAAAATGTCCGGTTGGAAGACGCTCATGTACCACTGTGGCTTGTATAGTTATTCTAGCGATCTATTGTGTGCACTCTGTTTACTGATGCGCACATGGGAGAGGAACTCTCTCCTTTTTTGGGTTTGTTTTGATTCGCACCGACTGACGATCACCAGTGGGATGTTAGGCAAAAATGTCGTTGGTTCGAGTACCACTGTACACATGCCCTTTTCGCTCAATTTTCCTAAAACATCTGCTATGTTTCCGAGCCTGCCGCACACTAGCGGAACTATCAAAAACTTTCTCTTCATATCTTTCAATTCTAGCCAAAAACATTGTTGTTCACTCTTGGTGCCGCATGGTGATGAGCGAACATCTCCTTCAACATCATAATCGTTACTCCTCGCACGGAGAATATATAAAATAACAATTAATGTATGAGAATAAAGTAGTTTGTTTTGAAGTAGTCAAAATTTTTGAGTGATGGACCTAATTTAATTTGATTTTGTACAAATAACGTTAATAACTCATCTTGTTTCAGTAAGGGGCTATTCATAAACCACGTAGACTTTTCTGGGGGAGAGTGTAAAAGCTCATACAAAAATTAAAAAATGTATGGAGGAAAGTTTATGAAGGGGGGGGGGGGTTGAGATGTTTCAAAATAAGTCTACGTGGTTTATGAACAGGCCCTAACTACAATCAAAAGTAATAATTTGAATAAGTAAAATTAAACAGAAATCCTTCATTATTCTGAAACAAAACATCATATTGAATTACATTTTTTTGTTATAAAAAATAGAAGCAATCAATCAAATTTTATGTTTTTAATGCTATTTATAATTTTATACAAATTGATTTATTAAAAAATATAATTTAAGTAAACTATACTAAATATTTTAATATCTCCGTAGTGGAAAATATTAAACATTATCCATGATTATTACTGACATTACCTCTAAATGTATGTATTAAAAATTTTAAATTTGCTATTTGCAAAATTGATTCGTGTATTAATGTAATCGTATTTAATAAATATATAATATAAAAACTTTTGAAAATAAAAAAAAAAACGAGTTATCAGTACAAGACACTGAAGGAGTCTGCACATAGTAGATGAATTACACGTTTCTATCGAGATAAGCAAAGGTAGTTGTAATTAAATGGAAAATACTAATTTTTCTTCTCATTTCTAGGTATTTCTTACAGTTATCTTTTTTAAATTAAAATAAAATGAATCAGTTAACTTTAATTTGAAATTTTTCAAACTTATCAAAACTTATGAAACGTTTATAGAATTTATTTGATTTGAGCTATTATGCATATTTACGTAATTTTCATAAAATATATTCAAATATAATGATTTGAAAAATAATTTTGCTAATTGATTGCTCATTGATTTTGCTATTTTCAAAACTAATAAGTGCTTGATGAAGTTTGTCAGAAGCAGATAATTTTGTCATCTCCATGCGAAGCGCTAGGACTGGACGGTAATTGTCAGAACGAACAGACATGAAGAGAAACGAGCGGAGTGCATTTGAACGGTAGTATCACCGAATCAGGCACATAACCCTTTTAACCATACTACTCAATGCAGGGTAGGCAAGGGGGAGAAATCTCCTTGACTGATAAAAGGTTATGCAACCGATCGGGCTCTTATACTATATTGCTATATTGCTTTGATCTGGTTCTAGCGATTTGTCCCTCTCCCAATACTGCATAACACGGGTGAGAAATTATCTCCCGTTGTTGGGTTTATTTTTAGCATGCACCGCCTATTTCACACATTTCTCGTCATACTATTACTTATAGATCTCGGATAGAACGACGGTGAGTGGTGCAAATACTGATCCCCACCAGTATGATTTAATGGATTCCCCATTATGGGCTTTCTACACTTTGATTGTTGTTTTTGTATTCTCCCGATGCACGGAAGTAACGATCTTTGATGAAGTTTGTCAGAAGTTTCTCTTCATTTCTATTCGTTCTAGTAGTAAATTACTGTCCACTCCTAGAGCCTTGCAAGGAGATGAGAAATTATCTGCTTCAGACAAACTTCATCAAAGATCGTTACTCCGCGCATGGAAGAATACAAAAAACAAAAATCAAGGTGCAATAGTTGCTTGTTAGTTCTCTTTAATTTTCAGACATTTCAGTTTAATATAAAAAATATTTAAATTTGAAAAATTATGTACTGTTGATATTTTCTTTCGTTTAAATTAATATTAAAATCTATTTAACATAAATTAGTGCAATAAAAACTAATGTAAATAATTTAATTTTATTTATCCTCTCCAATATTTCAAGTTGATATCTTAAACGTTATTAATAAAAAACAATATGTATCTGTAAAAAATAATTTATATATTTATTTAACAATCATTTTAATTTGAAATAAAAATTAGAAAAAAACGTGTAAATTAATCAATCGTTGTTTACGTTTAAGTACAATAAATTCAGCTTCTTAAATTAAAATTTAATTTGTTTTTAACTATATCTTTTCTGAAGTTTGCAGAAGCAGATAATTTCGCATCTCCAAGCGAAGCGCAAACTTCATCAAAGATCGTTACTTCCGTACTGGGGAGAATACAAAAAATAACAATCAAAAGTGTATATCTTTTCGTTATAAATTTTTTTTTTTAATATTATTAAAATCATTTTGTGCATTAAAAATAATGCAACTGTGTTTTTTATTACAGTCGTCAATTTGATTCTAAATAAAAATATGAATGCAAAATTGTACTGACTATTCTAAATCTTTATTTTATAGATATTTTTAATTATGAAAATTGGTTTCATATGATTAGTGAAGATGCAAAATAACAATTAAAATAAATAATTTTGAATTGCATCTTCCCAAACACAAACCCTTTCGAATTTTTTCCGACTACAGGTCAGTATCGTGTTCGAAAGGATTCTTCTTTTCCTATCTTAGTTCCGGTTGGTGAGATGAAACATAATTCTGTAAACTCTCTTCTTTTTAAGTCGATAATGATCTTAACATGGGCTGTGCTTGGGTCGACATACGGCTCGTGAAGTCCACATCAGCGTCGCCTGAACCCAATGATAGGTGTGAAAAACCGCCCATATCCAATTTACAAGCTCAGCTTAATGTGTAAACACGTACTGCAAATTGTTTTCAGTAAATTTTAGTTGGTACTTATTTGGATGTTGACTAAGTTGAAATGAGAGCGCTGCGCGCTACTAAAATACCAGCGCAAATGACAACGACCGGTATGGTTGCTCTTAGATGAAAAAAATTTAAACAATCTGTCCATTACTAAGAAAAAACCTCGTTTTTGGAATACATCTCGTACATTAAGTCGTGCAAACAGATTAGCGCTGAAAAAAAAACCTCTTAATAAGATGTTTAAGCGTACTTTTATTGTATTCCTCAGTTTCCTGCACTGCTTGATAACGCCTCTACGCAGACTCGATAAACGACAGTTCTCAATGGTGACAAAACTCTTCATTTGACAATTTGAGTACATGGATACCTATATTTGAGTATTATTAAATTGCCGTGTCAATCAAGGACGCATGGAAGTTGAAATTAGGAACAACATTTCGCTATTCCCTCACAGACTGCAGTATTCCCCGTTCTCAATGCTTCCACTCTTCGCATATAGCTGGCAGCAAAGTGCATATTGAGAACATACCATCGGAGAGTCAGAACCATTTGAGAAAGTTCCCAGTGGAAACGGGTTTGTGTACTCGATAAATACAGGGTTGCCATTTTTTATATTCATGGGCAAATAAGAAGTTTTTTTAAGAAATGTTTTCATGAACAAATGCTAATTTAGTTTAATTCCACCAATATCGGTCAGAAGTCGATCTTCGATCCAAAAACATAATCTGTTAGGGGAAACTTTCCCCTTCACGAAAAAGTCATTAATTTGCTCGAGCGATCAAACGCTTTGCGACAAGGCTTTTTTTTTAAATTGCTGTTAGGCTGTAATTTCAGCTTTTGATAGTTGAGGGGAGTTAAACACAATTGTAATGTCAAGAAGTTTTTCAATGGACAAAGTAGAATCGGTATCAACTCACTCTTTAATTCTAAAAAGTCATTCCTGGTACAATATTAACTTTATCAATGTTTGGAGTGGAACCGATTAGATCACAAATTGTTTGAAATCAACTCCCTATTGAAATGTTTTGATCGAACTTGTCCTCCAAAAAATATAAATTGCCGATTAACCACCTCGTTGTCTTATCTATAATGGATGATCTTATGAAATAGCTGCGATTTTATGTAACACCGATCGCCCTCTACATTTGCCAATACAAACTTGCAATGCGAAGCGTTATTCTCGTAGAAGCCATGCCTGACAGACATACATGAACGTGCCGGAAATTTTTATGGAAACTCACGCAAAACATCCAGACGATTTCGATCGAAACGGTCCGTCCCGAGAGCATACAGTCATCGGTTGCCAATCGGAATTATCACAAATGCATCATATTTATCCTCTATTCGTACGAGACCGCAATCGAAAATCCCTACTAGCGAACTCCAACTGTAGCTCCCCGCATCTACGAGGAAATCAAATCAAACAGACATAAATTTCCATTAGAGGTGTCGATCGTTATGCCATCCGACAAGCAACACCACCGATCATCATCATCGTCGTCTCTTTGATCGTTATCGTCGATGCGCGCACAGCTTTGCCACAGCAGGATTCTATTGGCAGAAACGTTAAGACTTTTACCCACCGGTTTGGCATCAGCATATTACGAGTGCCCGGTTCATCGTTCGATCGGTGCATCGTGGGCAAGTGCAGTATAAACATTGCAGCAAGTTGTGGTGGAGCTGCCTCTATTCGGCCTTGCTGGTGCTGGTTGTTTTGCTTCGCTTTCTTTCGATCGGAATCGGTGCTGACAGGACAGGAGACGGTTGGTAAAATCAACACGCGTGTTTGCGACTTTTAGCCTAGTGGACTAGTTTCACTGCGCCGAAGAGTTGCGAAGGAGGAAGACAGGGAGGGAAATTGGTAATTGAGTACAAGTCTAGCCGGTCGGCTAGTTCAGGATAGGACTCCGAACATGCGCACAGCGTGGTGGCTCACGGCGATCGTTAAGTTGACACGTGATTTATCAATTTGCAGGCATCGGAGATAGGATCAGTAGGCGTTTGTCAAAAGGGAGTGAACTGATGTAATCAAAGCAGTCTAATGATGGTTTTATTTTGCGGACGGTGGGGGAGGAGTTTTCTGACAGTCGATTACACATGTTTTGTCCAGGTGGTACACCTTGTGATATGTAGATCAACGGGTGATTAATGGTAAGTTTGCGATTTATGTATGTTTGGTTTGCGGCCGGAATGATGTCAGTTTGAGACTTCTGTTGTATTGTCACTGAAGGGAGAAGTATCTGGAAAGTATGTCAAAAATTAGGGTTTTTGATCCTGTGTTTGGCCTGACGTACTAACTAGACCTTTGTGCTGTTCTCCAGAACGGGTCTGAAGAACGACTGATTTTGTTATTATTATCACTTCTCAGCATGTAGCTGGAAACTTTCACCTACCCCCGGGCGTGGGGCCAAAGGGGGTTAGGCTCGGTGGATACATTCGTCAGTTTTGTAAACTTACATCCTAATTTGTTTGCTTCGGTTGGATTAGTTAGGGTGATTCAGGAACCGTAGGACAATACTACAGGTTCCAAGAATCACTGCTTTCTGAATGCTGCTCAATTCCTTTCGTAGTCCCAACTCTTCAAGGGAATGTATAAGGGTACGGTGAACTATTCCGGTCGCCGAGATTATTACCGGAACTATGCGGACTGCCTCCAAATGCCACATCTGCCTCTAATCATCCGTCAAATCGTGGTATTTCGTAATCTTGGTAGAGATCGTAGAATGGACGTTGCGATCCAGCTGTACAGCGACATCAATAAGAGTTACACTCGTCTTCCTTTTGTGGTAGATCAAAATGTCAGGAAAATTTGCACGGATGAGAACATCCGTTAGGATCTCGCGACCGTTTCATGCAACTTTTTTTTTCCTGAACTGGGTCTGGTAGGTACTTGTTCGTAAGTTGTTGGTGCACAATCATGGCGACATCGTTGTGACGAACGAGATACGCTACTTCTGCCAATGCTTGGCAGCCAGCAACAACATGTTCGATCGTCTCTCCTACTGCGTTGCACTTTCTACAACGGTCTTCTACTTCTTCCTGCAATATGTACCTGTGATATTTCTTCGTTGCAATGACCCGGTCTTGGATGGCTACCATGAGCCTTCAGTCGCTGAGACGAGATCACCTCGCACCAGCCACGTATTCGACGCTACTTTGTCGACAAGCGCTTATTCCAACTGATGGGGATGCGCCCCATGCAGTTCCTACAGCTTCCACGATGCAACTTTATCGTCAATAGTTTTTAGCTCGCAGCGCAGCTGATAGTCCTTCTGCCCCAGATGGGGGGGTGCTAAACCCATGGTCTGTATCACAAACAGCACGGTAGACTTCGTGACGGGTTTGGCTTCCTACGAAGTACATCCGCAACTGCTGGATCTGGGAAACACATAGCGCTTCAATATCGGTAACGCGTCTTCCGCCTTGAGTATTCGGCAGGGTGACCCTCTCGACGGCCGACTCTGGGTGATGAATGCGATGCTTAGTGAACGCCACTCGTACTCCTTGTTCTATCGCCTTCAAGTCAGTTTTGGTCCACTTTATCACTCCAAGCAGTAGGTAAACAGGGGCACGGCAAACGTGTTAATCGCCTTTATGTTGTTGCCAGCCGACAGGATCCAAGGTACTTTTTGCGAAAACTGCCGGTATCCGATACTTTACCCCGAAAAAGATTGACTGTTCAACATTTATCGATTCCAAACTCCATTCGAATATCGTTACTGAACATCGTTACAAGCTGCAAGAGTCGGTGCAGCTTTGCAACTGTTTCCGCAAATAGCTTTAAGTCGTCCATGTAGAAGGTGTGAGTAACATTGGCAGCTCTTCCTCCACTTTTCAAATGGTAGCCATAGTTACATTGATTGAGTGCTCTGCTAAGGGGAGTCATCGTAGGGCAAAACCACAGCCGGCTAAAGGTATTGCTTTGGAAAATTCCCCTTCTTATGCTGAAAGTCCTGGATCTTGACACAGTTGTTCCGTGAGTAATGACGTGTCCATTGCATGGTGAAGACGTGTCCATTGCATGCTGTAATAGCCTGATGATTTCATCATCTACCTTGTACAACTGCAGTGTCTTGATAAGGTACGAATGAGGAACTGAGTCGTACGTCTTCTTGTAGTCGATGGTTTCTGGCTAGCCTGACTTACAATAACTGCATCTATGATGACCTGATCTTTGCAGCCTTGCGTGTTTTTCCGGCAGCTCTTCTGTCCTTCGGTCATGACATTGTTCGCATTGCAATGGTTTTGTATCTTTCGGTTGATTACTGACGAGAGTACATTGTACATGCTTGATAGGCATGTTATTGGCCTGTACTTGGTTGATTTGGCCGTGTTTTGATCCTTGCGAAGAAGATAGGTAATGGATTCTGACAGCCGCTGGGGGTCCTCTACTACCATATCGCAGCACTCCATGGATTGAGGGGAACTTCTTGTATCAGTAGTTGTGCACAAAAACGGGTTTCTGGTGCAGCGCAATTCCTGGTATTCCGGGTAGCCTTGAGAATATCCTGGGCGGTAAATACGGTGGCGACCATACTTCCAATTCAATTACACTAATATCTTCTTCCTCTTGCAACCACATCCCATCACTGGTATTGTTGTGTGGTCGGCTTACCTCCTTCGAAATTGTGGCAGTGGAGCGCCCGTGCCGAGCTCCAACACTGATGGGGATCGGGTTGTCAGATATCGCCGGTGTATCTGCTGGTAGCGGTGAGGAACGGATTGACCAAGCGCCGGGATGAAACGTGGATTCCTGGGGTTTTCCGGTGACACTTAATAACACATCACATAAATTTTACTGAGAACAAACACTACATTTATTGCCGTATAAGCTTTAATAAAACAGACTACTTAAAAACTAACAAATTAAAAGTCTTCCATCCGTCCTCTACGGTAACCGAAACCAACTGACTGGGAAACGAATACTGGCTAATCTGCTGGTCATCACATGACCCGTGGTCGCTCAAATCTCCCTCTCGAATTCACGAAAGCGAAGATCGGTAGTCCATCGGTGATTCGAGCAGTTCACTCTCGATGACGAAAACCGACCATCGGCTACATACGCTGCTCTCATCTGCTGCCTTGGTGATGTTGTTGAAGGTTGCAGCAGCTCTCGATAGCAAAGGTTGGTGCGAAGACAATAGCCATTGCCATGGGTTCGCTTTGGATCGACAGCCTTTGTTGTCTGGCGATCAGCTGTTGCCCAGACGGTTTTAGACTGCCAGGGTTGTAGTGCTCTGGGGTGTTCGTCATCGTACATCCTCACCCACCCAGAAAGAATTTCTGAAACGAAAATAAAAATCCTCTTCGACAGGATGGGAAGTTTGGGAAGGATATGGAAGACGGTTTTTACAATGCTGAATCGGGTTCTTCTTCATCCCGGTTGGTTGTCTGTGGTAATAAGCAAATTTTCTCCACAGGACGTTTAATTTCTCCTGTGGCAGTTTTCAGAGTCACTACTCTTATAACGTTATCCTCGCCTGGGTGTACTGCTACAACTCTTCCCATTTTCCATCGCGTGGGTGCGATATTTTCATCCTTGACGACGACCAACCTTCCCACTTCGATTTGAACAGCTGGATTCCACCGCTTGGATCTAGCCTGTAGTTGGCAGAGATATTCCCTACGCCATCTCTTCCAGAAATCTTGCAACCTTCTTTGCATGAGTTGAAAGACATTCAACCGGTTAATGGGAAGCTCTCCTAAGTCAGGTTCAGAGATCGACTGCAGAGATGAACCGACTAGAAAATGCGCGGGTGTTAGTGGCTCTAGGTCATTGGGGTCATCGGACAGCGGCGTGAGGGGGCGGGAGTTGAGGCAGGCTTCGACCTGAGCAAGCAGTGTGCTGAAGTCTTCGGGGTTTACTGGTGTTTCGCCTATTACTCTCAGCAGATGGTACTTCGTTGAACGAACGGCTGCTTCCCACAAGCCTCCGAAGTGAGGGGCACTAGGTGGAATAAAGTGCCACTGGATACCGTCCTTGGAACACTCTTTGGCTATGATGTCGTGGTGGTCGTAGCTCTTCAGCAGTTTCAGGAGATCTTGTAGTTTGTTGCGTGCGCCAACGAAATTAGTGCCGTTGTCGGAATATATGTGGGTGCATTTTCCTCTCCGTGACACGAACCGTCGAAGTGCCTGCAGGAACCGATCAGTCGACAAATCTGATACAAGTTCCAAATGAACTGCCTTCGTGCACATGCAAATAAAGATTGCGACATATGCCTTAACTGCAGCGCGTCGAGGTACCGGTCGGAGATAAACTGGGCCAAAGTAATCAACACCAGTAGAGGAAAATGGGCGGGACACGGTGACTCGCGTGGCTGGCAAGTCACCCATGAACTGTTGAACTGTAGAGGGCCTTGAACGAAAACATTTCTGGCACTTGTGAACGATGTTCCTGATGACACTTCTTCCTCCCAGCGGCCAAAATCGAAGTCGAAGTACGCTTAGCAACAGTTGAGGTCCAGCATGGAGTAGGCGCTCGTGGTAGTGTTGTAGAAGGAGCCGCGTAAACGGATGCCTTGCTGGAAGAACCATAGGGTGCTTAGTGTCTTCTGACTCCATGGAGTGCCTTAGTCGTCCGCCTAATTTAAGCAGCTGATCCTTGGAAACAAACGGATTGAACCAACGTAATGGGGATCCCTTTGGAACCGATTCTCCCTTGGTGAGCTCTCTGAACTCCTCGATGAAGGTTTCCTTCTGAACTAGACGAACCAATGTGTTTTCCGCCTCTCGTAGTTCAGCTGTGGACAGGAATTCCGAATGGTTCCGTTTCGATGCTGGGAGTTTGAGCAGTTTCATCAGCCTCAACCAGTATGCTGTGCGACGAACGAGGTCAGTGTACGACGAAAATTTGCTAAAATAGTCTTGGTTGAATTTGGCAATCGTGGAGGACGTTCCTGCTAGTACTGTCCTTCGTTTTTCCTCTAAGAATTCGTCTGTTGACGAGATATCCGGAGAACTAGGCCATTCAGTTGAGGTCTGCTCCAGCCAGCTGGGTCCTCGCCACCAGAAGTGATTTTCTAGGATGTCTTGCGGAGTGATACCTCGGGAAATCAGGTCTGCAGGGTTTTGTGCTCCAGGAACATGGCTCCAATGACAGCCTTCGGTGATAGTTTGGATTTTTGCGATACGGTTGGCTATAAAAGTAGTCCAGGTCATTGGTGGAGCAGCAATCCAACGAAGGACGCATGTTGAGTCCGTCCAAAAGTAGCAGTCTGCGTCTATCCTAATCGAATCTCGAACCTTTTCGAAAAGCTTCGCTCCTAAAAGCGTTCCACAGAGCTTTAATCTTGGAATAGTGTGACACTTCAATGGGGCAACCTTAGACTTTGACGAAAGAAGTCGAATCTTCACGTTTCGAAATGCATTCGTGCTACGAACGTACAGACATGCACCATAAGCCTTCTCCGAGGCGTCGGTGAAGCAATGGAGTTCGATCGAAACTGCTTCCGGGATGATTACGCACCTCTCGACACGGGATTGGTTAAGAAGTGGTAGCTGTAGATAAAACTTCGTCCACGTCTCACCCACCGTTGGCGGTAGTGGCTGGTCCCAGCTGAGAGGTTGATCATTTTTGTCACGTATGCTCTACAATAGCTGCATGAATATCTTCTCCGTAGTGATTACGGCTCCTAGCAGTCCCAACGGATCGAACAGTGACGCAATCACAGAGAGAATGATGCGTTTTGTAAATGATGCACCAGATTCCAAGTTGGGAATGCAAAATTGGAACTTCAAAACATCGGAGACTGGCATCCAAGTTAATCCCTGGGTTTTATTTGAAGGGTCCGGGTCCAAATTTATCCCTTCCGATGATTGAACTGCCAGATCTTCCTCGGGTACTCCCTCCAGCACTTCCGGATAGTTTGAGGCCCACTTCCGCAGCTTAAACCCTCCACCTGACATCATTGCATCCAGCTGAACCCGCAAAATGGTTGCTGTTTCTGCGTCGTCAGCCCCAGTGATCACGTCATCCATGTACGTGTCTTCGAGAATCGCCCTTGCCGCAAGAGGATATTGCGCTTCATCATCTAAAGCGAGCTGTTTGAGCGTCCTGGTGGCCAGAAATGGTGCTGACTTCGTACCATATGTAACCGTATTCATTTCGTAGACCTTGACAACGTCCGCCGGTGAAAAACACCAGAAAATGCATTGCAGGGAACGCTCCAGACGGTGGACGAGGATTTGGCGAAACATTTTTTCTACGTCCGACACGACCATGATTTGCTTCGTTCGACTGCGCAGGATTATAGATCGAAACTCTTCTTGAAGAACTGGCCCATTCATCAGCACGTCGTTGAGCGATACGCCACTTGAAGTCTTGCACGACGCGTCATACACCACACGTACCTTCGTGGTGGTGCTTGATTCCTTGATGACAGGGTGGTGTGGAAGGTAGCACCGTTTAACCGATTCCGCATCAATATCGTCTACCTCCCGCATGTGGCCAAGCTTCAAGTATTTCTCCATAAAGGCATCGTATTGTTGTCGGAGCGATACATCCCTAGCCAATCTGCGCTCCGTTCCTAGAAGACGCCGGTATGCGATGTCCCATGACTCGCCCAGCCGTGAAATTGCATCTTCTTCCTTCGGCAATGAGACGGTGTAGCGACCATCCGAGCCTCGTTGAACCGTGCTGACATAGATGTCTTCGCAACGTGTTTCCTCCGGCGAGTGAGCCTTGCCTGGCTCAACCTCCTCGCAGGACCAGAAACGGGAGATGAGTTCATCTAATCCAGCTAGAGATGTAGCGTTGCAACTGACGTGCAGACAGCGATTTGGATCCGAAATGCCGCCACTAATAATCCAGCCAAATACGGACTCATTTAGGGTAGGAAGATGGTCCCCCAAGGAAATCCTCCTTCCGGATTCGAAAAATTCGAAGAACCGCTCAATACCGAGCACGAGGTCCACCGCATGAGGCTCAAAGAATGTGGGATCAGCCAATTGAATCCCACTTGGTAGAGTCCATGTATTCCTGTTGATGGCGGTTGTTGGTAGATTGACGGTGACCTTTGGGAGAACTAGAAGACCTAATTCACGAGAGAAGTCGGAAACTCGTGCCCATAGTACCGCTCGAATCCTTTGCCGAACCTTGGTAGTAGATTGACCAATCCCTGCTACCGAAATGTCCACCCGATCCCGATGAACATGTAAACGCTGACTCAACCGCTCTGTAATGAAATTACTCTCGGATCCAGAATCTAATAGTGCGCGAGCAGGGTGACGATTGCCGATGTCGTCTTCGATTATCACAACCGCTGTTGCCAAGAGAACCTGTGATGGGTGATGGTGAGCTGCAGCGGACACTGCAGTTTCCGTGGCTGCCACGTTAGCCACATGAGTGTTGGATGATTCCTGTTGGTCCTTGGGTGTGGTTGGCACGTTGCCCCTAGCAACTGCTGCAACCTTGGATTCCTTATCCGACTTAAAACATACAAGAGTGTGGTGACGACCCTTGCAGTTCCTGCAGGAGTATTTGGATCGGCATTCCTTGATGTCCCGTTCTGAAGCAGTTCCGGCAAAGTTCATGCGACTTCAGGACACCATCCCTGTCTGATACTTCCATTTGTTGGAATTCGCTGCATTGGTAGAGCAAATGATCCGATGAGCAGACAACGCAACTTCCCTTGGGAGCCTGTGTGGAACTGTAGCTGCCCTTCGTGGATTGTGGCTTCGACTTCTGTTGCTGCTGAATTTGACCAGCACCCCTAGTGTCGGTAGATTTTGGTGGGAGACTGTCCAAGACCTGAATTCGACGCCGCAGAAATTCCAGCAGATTCTCAAGTGTGTCCTCTTCCTTCGTAGATGAGACCTCTTCCCAACCTCTACGCGTGAGCGGATCCAATCGTGATGTCAGGATGTTCGTCAACAAAAGATCCTTATAGTCAACCAGTTGGATGACTTGGTCGAGAGTCTGCACTATTCGATCGAAGCCTTCAACCAGAATGTGCAGATCGGCTTCTGATTCCCTTGTAAGTATGGGCAGTTTGAAAAGAGCTTGTACCTGCCGCTTCTTCAGCTGCTTGCTGTTGTTATACCGCCTTAATAGCATGTCCCAGGCCACCTGGTAGTTGGCCTTCGTGATTGGAAGTGGATCGATGAGGGCTTTCGGTTCTCCATTGAGGCAGCCCTTTAAATAATGGAATTTTTCTACTTCCGGCAGGTCCACCTTCCAGTGGATAAGCGACGTAAACAAGTCGCGGAAGCTAAGCCATTCGTCGACATCCCCATTGAACGTCTGTAATTTGATCTGAGGTAGACGTACATGCTCAGTGTAGCTCGATGTTGACCCATCACCAACTCGCATAGATTGCTCAAGTGCTTAGGGTTGTTCAAGCTCCTTCATCTTCTCCCTTAAGAAAGACTTGACTCCGTAATATCGGTCGCTGAACTCAGCACGGTCCTTTTCGAGTGACGCCTTCTCAGGGTTGTAGCTGTCATGGGCGAAGATCTCCACCGTAACTGCACTGTAAGCCTCCCATAGTTCGTCCAATTTCTTCAAACGTACCTCCACATCAGTAGCCTTATTGGATTCGGAAAACGACTTCGTGAACCGGTGGATGTCATCGAAGGACAGTTGAATATCCTTCAACCTTGCCGTCAAAGCCCTCATTGTCGGCGCCGTGCTTGATGGTACAGCGGGTTTCATGGTGTTGTCGTCACGGTAACAAGCAGAAAAGAAAAATGCAATGTAGAATTCTGCAGAGCGTAGCTTCGGTAGGCATATACTAATGTAAGTTACCCGGAGAAACGAGTACTGGCACTCCAAACTGCAAACGATAAACCCGTTGACACGTGAATGATGAAAGTCGACGTCACGTGTAGATCTCCCAGATGACGACAACTCAACAGCAATGCAAGGTATGAATTG
>JASCZW010003497.1:36356-150285 GCA_034211315.2 Aedes japonicus
AGGAGAATGTTCTTTTGTGAAAGCACCAGTCAAAATAACCTTGCTAGCATCCAAAGAAAAGTTGCTTTTCTGTATAGAGGAGAGATAATGATATCGAATAATATATATTTTTTTGTTGTACCTAGGGAGATAAATCTTTTCCTTTTTTTCTTGTTGCATATTCATAGTATAGCTCAACAAAAAGAACAATCACGGTCGCGAACATGAAAACAGAGCACTTACTTGACCCAGTAAACCGAGCAACCATTAGGAAGTGTAGATGCAATATAGGTTCGTTGTCAGTATGGTTCCGCCATGTTCACGCTGGCCGCCTGAACGAACTATACTGAGAATAATCCGTATCTGTACATGAATCCATAAATCCGTCTTGTAGTTTTCCAGATTTTTAATTTTTCATATAGTCTTGATTCACCATCTGGTGTTTTAGATTTTCGTATTTTCCTTTTAATTCGTGCTGGTAATTATTTTAAATTAATTATTCCAACTTTATGTTCGTGCTTACTGCGTGTAGAGAGAAACTATTCAACCTTTTCAATTTAATTGTCTGCTTTATGCAGTGCTCGATGAAATTGAGTAACGGATGAACTAGATTGATCGTTTTTCCATAACGTGTTTGTGTTTATCGTCATGTATACTAAAGCCTAGTATGTAGCTGACAAGAAAAGACTTGAAGTAATTTTTGCCATTTTTACCGAAGTAATTTTGATAACTTCTTCAGTATGGGTGAAAAGTCAGTTTCTCTTGCGGAATAATCCAAAGGAATATTATCCCGCAAGGAAAAGCGACAGCACCATTAAGATTACCTGGGCAGACGTTACGAAGTTTGTCCTCCTTTTCAGCTACATACAAAGTAAGTAATTCCGAGAATAAAAGCATTTCTTGACCATTACTTGTCCTATCAGTAATTATCACAATTTTTACTGAAGTAATTTCCAGCATGGGTGACACGTCAGTTTTCCTTGCGGAATAATCGAACAGAATATTATTCCGCAAGGAAAACTGACAGCATCATTTAGATTACAAGGGCAGGCGTTACTAACGTTACGAAAACTTCCGTAGTTTGCCCTCCTTTTCAGCTGCATACTAGGTAAGTAATTCCAACAGTAAACGCATTTCTTGACCATTACTTGTCCTATACAAATGCACACTACTTCTGAGCTGCATACTAGCCTTAACAGGATAAAATCACACGCGAGTTATTATGGCAAGTTGCTAAGGGTAATTAGCATTGCCATTCGGTTTTAATATGTTGTTTCATGTCCAAGTAGATTTTATTCATTTTTCAACTGCTTCGCGATTCGTTATAAAAAAAATTAGAGGTGGCTTATATCAGGGATATAACCGCGAGGTTCTCGTAGAACCGCATTGGTGTACAGTATCAATGGTGTTATTCAAATCATAAATACCTACCATAACACATATGGTTGATAATTATTGAACTAGGTCAAAACTGAGTAAAACTATCGACTCCTAGAATCCAACCTTTTTCAATTATTATGGTTTTATTGTTGTTTCTTAATAGCCTCACGCTTCCGCTAGCGAGACTCCGCAGCATACTTCGATTGCCTTTGCTGAGACATTTTTCTGAGAACGTATCAGTCAAACTGGACAATGAAACTTATCACTCTTTTGTTTTATGCCCACAGAAAATCAAAGCATCGGAAAGGTAAGAAGACCCAATGAAACAATTCAGTACCATACTTTTGTAAACAAACACTTCGTTTGCTAATTTATCGGAAGTAGAAAACAATTCCTTCAAATTGAATATATCCGCGGATAGAGATAAAGCTCCTCTTCCTTAAAGAGTGCTTATTAACTTGTATTTGTGACCTTTTGTTCAAGAAAAGTTATCTACGAAAGCCATTGTTTACAAAAGTAGATTCGCCCTACACGGTAAGCTTCCTTTACCCATTAATGGGTACAATATATTATTATTGTTATTCCTCCTGTGGAAATTTTTACGCATTTTACCGTAAAACGGCGTCTACCCATTTAAATGGGTAGGCGCAGTTTTTCAGTAAAATGCGTAAAAAAGCCACAGGAGGAATAACAATAATAATAAATCGTACCCATTAATGGGTAAAGGAAGCTTACCGTATAGTCTCATGTTGGCGCTGAATTATTACACTAGTTTACAACATAAATCAAAAGTGATGAACTTTATAAATCGACTAATGTTTCTAATGTGAAATTTTATGCAAAATTTAATAATGCCGTCAAAAAAAATTAGAGTGTAGCAGTTTTCGAGACATGGATAAAAGTTGATTTTTTAATAAATGAACAAAAACACATATAGGTACTTAAAAAAGAATGTCTCCAACGCGTGTTATCCAATTTCAATTATTTTGTCATCAAATGAAGCAAAATTAAATCAAACACTGATCATTTGAACATTGCAATATTCTTGAATAATAGTTTCGACGCTATTTATATGTAGGGAAGCGGTACCTATATTGAGCTCAATAAGCAGACCTACAGTGGAAATCGGTAAATATGCACTGAATACCGAACACTGAGTACACAAGTTATTCACAATTTATTCGTCCATTTACCGTTAATCGTTTAGCAACACACAAAACATTCGTCTCTGATAATTTTCTTCCAATTTAATCCGGAAAATTTGAAACTGCTATGTACCTATATTAATAATATCACCATGACGAAAAACAATAATCCCATGTGTGTACATACACTAAAAAAACAATGCACCTTATATTTAAGTGCAATCACCTATAGATTTGGGCAAAGGGCAAAGTTATTGCTCTGTATTGGTGCTGCACTTAATTTTTATTAAATGTGGTCAAATACTATTCATGACCCATAGAGTGATAAACCATATGTGCAATAAATATATAGTCTTTAAGTGCAACAGCTGAATAGATAGCAATTATAGTGTATGTACATGGATTGCATTAACTTGTCCTAGCAAAATTCAAATGAGTTTTTTAATACGTTTTATGTGCAAAGGTGCATGGATTTTATTTTTTCATAAAAAGGTTAGTATTGATTTTTTTTGTTTCTTTTCATGTAATAAAACGAAATGGGAAGAGGTTTTATTTGTTTTTATTTTGCCGTTTTTTCAAAATAAAAGTAATCAAATCATAAAATGACCAATTCGACATGGAGTTTTCATAAGGGCCAATGTCGCAAACGTAAACAATGGCTTCTTTTGCGAATTTCTTGAAAATGCTAACTTGCTCAAGTAAACTACCACTTCTATTATAAAGGGGAACTCCTGTTCTGTACAATCATCGTCATAATTCACTATGATTAGGTTAGCATTCTCGAGAAATTTGCGGAAAAAGTCATTGTTTACGTTTGAGACATTGGCCCTTATGAAAACTTTTGTCGAATTGTCAATAATGAACAAACTCACTAGGAAGGATACTGATGATCAGTTTCATATCCTTCTCGAATGCAGTTTCTAAGATACGACCACACTCGTCTATAATCAAACACTGCAGATTCTTGAACAGAAAATTCGGTGTCCCTTTCAAATGATAAAGCAAATGACCCGGCGTAGCCACCACAATATTCAACCGTTTTTCCCAGCTTTTCATTTTCCGTATGCCGACTGGCACCTCCCATCAACAGGCCATAGGTGTGATGTTGATGTGCCATCAGTTCCTTCAATACTTCGAAAATTTGCATCGCCAGTTCCCGCGTAGGAGAAATGATAATCACCCCGGTTCCATTTCGTGGTTTGAACTGCAACTTATAAATGAACTTCAAATCCGGAATTGAAAAAGGGCAACGTTTTACTACTGTCAGTCTTGGCAGAACCAATCAAATCACGACCCTCAAGCAGCGGCGGAATGGCTTTAGCTTGAATATCGGTCATTTTTGTGAATCTCATTTCTGCGATCACCTTCAACGTATCGTCCGACACCTTATCACGAGGCGAATCGAAATTCCTGATTGCCTAGCAGTATTCCGTATGCACTGCTGCTTCCAACCGGAGACGCTTCTTGTTCTTCAGCATCACCATCTTCCTCCGGATGACCATTTTCTTCATCATCACTTTGCTTCGGCCGCTTCACTACTATAAAAACAGATCGATCAAAAATCCAGAATATTCATGCTTTCATAAATAACTTACCGGCTTCGGCTTCCTGGATCTTACCATCTTCCTTCGGATGACCATTTTCTTCATCATCACTTTGCTTCGGCCGCTTCACAACTATAAAAACAGATCGATCAAAAATCCAGAATATTCATGCTTTCATAAATAACTTACCGGCTTCGGCTTCCTGGATCTTACATTTTTTTTCCTTCTTGTTGACCTTGGAGGATTCTGGTTCAAGCTTATAATTTTCCTCCAAATTCTCAACGGATGCTGAACAATCGCTTTAGATAGGCCTGTCGCTTTGTTTCTCTACTTTGTTTTCTGCTGATTGTTTTTTGCGCCCGATTGTTTATTTCGTTTTAAGTGCGAAGATGGATGGAATAGGGCAAAGTGAAAACACACTTGAATGACATTTCTCGCTCCATTGAAAATTATGTGCGGACCACATCAGTCTCATTGGAAAAGAACCTGTGTATTAAGTGACGTGTGTTAAAAATTATGTGCGGCAAATGAAAATCATACAGGCTCAGATGATTTCAATTGGAAGCAAAAGTTAACCGATTTAAGTGCCAATTTTAATAATAAAAATTATTGATTTATTTTCAGTGTAGGTTAGTCGTACTGATTTTAATCAAGAAAAAATTACAAACAAGTTAACGCTCCTCACTACTACACCCAAAAATGAAGTAGATCATTTGACAGCACTTCACGTGAGTTGGGCGTGTTGGGTAGCATGGATATAACCAAGACAATAGAAAGGGTTTGTTTGTTATTCTCCCATGTGAATAATGACAACAAGACTCACCATAACGCTGGGCATAGAATGCTCTATGAATGATTGAACACGCACACTAGCGTTGATGTGTATGCTATTCAGTATGTGAGCAGTGCAACATCAAGCGATTACGTCGATTGTAAACACGGTTCAGAATAGGTACAAGCGTGTTCAAATTATTGTGAAAATTAATCCCATAGTTTTCTAGTATTTTATCACGTATTCGTAGATTCTAGTGTGGCTAGTGTAATGAGTGAAGTGTGATTTTTATGGTTTGTGCAATTACGCACCGAAAATGTGTAAGGATATAGTGCAATTAAAGAGAAAACTTGGAATCTGGCTCGAGTATATTCCCTAGTACGGTTAGATCAATAGGTCAAATTTGTAGTTCAAAGGTTAGCAATTGTGTTGAAAATCTGATTTCTCATTATTTTTACGATATTTAAGTCTCCGAAACGTTTTTGTAGCTTTTAATTATATTCAAGACCCAATGTTATTTGCCAGGAATCTATATTCTTGGTTAATGCGTCCATTTATTGGAAAAATTAAACATCTTTTTACGTTTGAAGTTGGATGGCTGCAGAATGTGATGGCAATATGTACTATGGTGAGAATAGGTTCCGCTTCCCTATATATATTTTTGCGATTTCTTTTTGATATTTGTATAAAAATTGTGCTAAGCATATACTATATGATTTATACCAAAATAACGTCAAAAAAATCAGTGGGGTTGTGTACAAGACACGACCGGTTGACGTAGACTACGTTAAACCAAGTGATGCATTATAATGTCAGGGAAATTCTGTGTGGTTATTATTAGCGTTAAAAGGGTTTCAATTATTCGTGACGGTCGCTTACCCTTACCGATAGAAGCATTTTAAGTCACAATATGACGGGTGCTGCTCTTATGGGACATTAGACCAGCGTTTTGAAGCCAGTAAGTAAGAAAATTCTATTGTACGCTCTTGAGATATTATTTAGTGGCCCTGAAGTTTTATAAAGTCAGTATGTAGGAAAATTCTCTTGTACACTCTTTATAACTCTTTGGTGGCCCTGAAAAGGGCCTTTTGGTTTAAATGATGACACGGTCACGGTTGCACGTTTTACGATGGACTATCTTTAAGGCCTAGAAGATAGTAAAGGATCTGTTAGGGAATATAAAATTATTTAATTAATGATAGTTTTGCTCATTCTTATAATCATAATCACTTAACATTACTAAATGTTTATTCGTATGTCATACAGTGCCTGAATGGCCTGCATCTTGGAATTCTCACCATCGCCGGAACCATCAACAATGTTTTGCATCGTTTGGGGGATTTCAGTAACGACAGGCTGCGGAGGAAATTCTATAATACGCACATACAAACATATATTTTGACTGATACCTTGTCTCCTTTTCAACATTCACCATTTAAATGTCGTACCATTCGGATCATTTATATACAATCTGAGTTGTAGTATGCCTTTGCATAATTCAACTTCAAAGATTCAAAGAATTAGAATTTAGGCAATTTTAGCAATTCTGGATTTCAAGGGTAATAATAAACATTGAAATACTCTAGAATTCAAATTACGATAAAATTCGTTATTAGAAAGTATCCGGCAGGTTTAGTGATTGTTATGAAAACACAATAATCAATTGCAACATTTTCAAATGTGTAAGCGTCTCTTAAAATGTTCAAAGTTTAGGAAGTTTTATCAAACAGAATATAACAAAAATTATCTTGCAGTTGTTGTAAGGTTATATACAAGTATATAGGGTACATGTCCTCTGACTCAGTCGATTATGTAGCGCACGATTACAGTTTTAACTATAACTCATACAATAATTTAGCTAGTAACGATATTCAACTAGTTATACCTTTGCTAAGACATGCTTAACAAGGCGTTTGCTGTACTGGACCATGAAAAGTCACCAACTAACATTATTGAGTCGAAAACTTTCGAAGGATATCATTAAAGATACTTGTTCGAACGAATTTCAGTAAAGTTTGTTTATTTCATCGCTCCGGGCATTTATTTGTATTAAGGCTTCGGGCATTCGGCTATATTCGGTATACTATACAGAATATAAAGCTACTTTATAACATATAAATCACTTTCTCATGTGATCAATCGGCCATTCCATTTCAAAACATTAAAATTCCCACTATATTCATTTAGTTATATAGGTATTGGTATGAATAAGCCCTTCGAAAAATACACAACCGCTCACTCTTACTTTTCCATTGAAAACTTTTATAATCTACATTTTACTATGTGATGAATACATTTGGCCATAGTTGGGAATATAAGGTTAAATGCGTACCTAAAATATGGTCTATGGTTTTCTTGTGAAATTATTGTTCATGTTTCTATGTGAATATCAGGTAAATTAGGGAATCCATTATGGCTTAAACGTTAAGGAAATCGAAATATATATAAATATATTAGATCTCGCAGAAGAAAGAGAGTGAGTTTTATAAAATATCATTATTCTTTGCAATGGGTATGGGAGAAAAGGTTGGTTAATATATGATAAATTCTTATAAATGTAATATAAACACCTGAGAAAATAATCACGCATTAAAACATGTTCAGCGCTCTAGTTGTATCGATATCATTTGAAGGTTCATATGATGTATAAGCACGCGGCGCATGTCATCACCAGAATACAATCAATACTATGTTAAAATTTATTAAGACAGGGAGCAATAACATAGAGAGATATTCAATTGCTATGATGACATGCTCTTTGTTAAATTGATTTAAGGTGAATCGCTGCTCCATGTATGTTTTCCTATCTTTTATCTCGCTCTCGCAAACTCACCTTGCTATTTCAAATTGATAAATCTCGATTGTTAGTGAATGAACATCGAATCGAACTCTATCAAAATCCTCACAGCAAGAAAGTAGTAGCGACTCTGATTTATATCAATTTTAAATGTTGAGGTAATGACTGTCATCAAGAATGATTCAGCATGATCCCTTAAATTTAATAAATATCAATTTCCTACCTCGAGTTGAAGGACCTTCTCCAGCGTCCCAACTAGTTGTTGGCAACGCATTACCTCTTGCTGCTTTCAATTTCGCCCGATAACTACGAGCTCGCTCGGCATCGGTGCATGGTCGTTTCGGAGGATTTCCCTATGTTCGCTCTTTATGCGCTTCCTGAATCTGCGCAAGCGTTCTGGATCAAATCGGTTAGGCATTCTCACTTTCATTATGTTTCTCAAACGTTTTTCTTCCTAGAGGTAGGACTCTATTCAACGCGAATCGTTAACACAACAGAACAACTGTTTATAACACACTACTAATTGGAATTAACAGAGAATGTTGGTTCGGAATATCATGTTCGACATCCAAAATGGTGTCCGTGATAGGGTATTTGGGTGGTTTAAGTTATGCGACGAAGGGAAAACAAGTTTTGCTAATACCACTGGCTGCCAATCGACAATTTGAAACGAAAATCCCAATCAAACAAACTCTCAAGCTGAGAATTTTAAATTGACAGTAGCAAAGATGGATTTGTATCTGGTAGCATTTATTGATTTATCGCGGGTTGCGCCAACGAGCCAAAATTTTCCCGACAGCTCGCCCTCCATGCAGGCGTTTTTGCAGTTGCGGCGAACGAATTGGCACCATAATATGCAGCAATTTTTTGCCACCACGGCAGCGAAATCGCGGTGGAAAAATCGCCGCGGTGAGATTACATGGCAGCTTATGAGAGCGCACAAACCGACACGATGCGTTTTTTAATCGCGTTGGTTTGTGCGCTCCCATAAGCCGCCATGTAATGTTACAGCGGCGATTTTTCTACCGCGATTTCGCTGCCGCGGTGGCAAAAAATTGCTGCAGTTTGGTGGAGCCTTCATTTGTACGGCAGCGGAGCTGGTGCAGAGGCAGCTGGTGGTCAGGTAGCTGGTGGTAAGTAGCAAGGCTCTGCCAAACAGCGATCGTCGCGATGAGGCAAAATGGCGGATTATGAGGGCGCACATCGCGTCGGTTTTGTGCAAGGCCGCCATCTTACCTCTTCGTGGCGATTGTTTCGCCGCGACTTCGAAAACGCTGCAGTTTGGTGGAGCCTTGAAGCAGCTCCCTGCGACCAGCTCCCTGCGACCAGCTCCCAGCGACCAGCTCCCAGCGACCGGCTCCCAGCGACCAGCTCCCAGCGACCAGCTCCCTGCGACCAGCTCCGCACAGCTTCAATGCTGCCAAACGACTGAGGAAAAATTTTGCTAAGTGTGCCTTCTATGCCGTTCGCAGCTGCATGCGAGACGTACATGGGGAGACAAATGATATGATTGGTTAAAGTCTCTCTCTAACACAAAGAAGAAGAAGATGATGCAAGACGTTCCTTGCTTCGATTTAAAATCTGTGATAGGAAATTTGGTAAATTTACCCTGCAAAATGAAATTATAAGACATCACCTTATATTTGCGTTATTTTCAATAGTTTACTATTGATTGAGAAAGATGTTTGACAATTGAATTGGAGCGCGGTAAAATTTCCGACCGATTGAGGAAGAAATCATGTAAATCTATCGTGGGTTTTTCGAGTTATTCGCGTACAAAACGTACGGTTTTTCGTGACGGTCGCAAAATTTTAGATTTTCATTTGACACCCTACCCTTGCCGTAAGACGTAGTCTACGTCAAAAAATTATATTGCATGTGCATCTTAAAGAAAAGACAAAGAAAATAAGGGCTCAATGGTGGAAATCGGTTGAGAAATGAGGAAGTTATGCTAGTTTTTGGAAAACGTGCAGAAATGCGGGAAAAAACAGAAATTCGAAAGACATACGCCCATCTCTCTCTCTCTCTCTCTCTCTCTCTCTCTCATGTTCACACCTATAGTCAGTAAGGTGAATCGCTGCTCCATGTATTTTTCCTATCTTTTATCTCGCTCTCAACCTCACCTTGCTATTTCAAATTGATAAATCACGATTGTTAGTGAATGAACATCGAATCGAACTCTATCAGATCGCTCACAGCAAGTAAGCATACAAACTGATGTGATTAAATTTTCAATATCTAGTACCGACTCTGAGTTATATCAATTCTAAATGTTGAGGTAATGACTGTCATCAAGAATGATTCAGCATAAGCACTTAAGAGCAAGGAGTTATAAACTATGTTCATTGAACATGCACTCAAAAAAATCGACACGTTATTTTCACGTGAAATTTCACGTAACTTCCAGCTGAACACGTAATCAAATTTTCTTCAGTAGAATCAGGTAAATATTACGTTCCAGTGAATTTTACGCGAAAAATCACGTAACATTTACGTGGTTTTCACGTAGAATGTGAATTTACGTGGAAATCACGTAGCTCTTACGTGAATTCCACGTGTTAATTACTGGTGTGCGTTTCAGGTGGATATAACTTGTCGATTATTTTGAGTGTGGGTTACTTGATAAGATATTTTTAGATTTAAAATTACCTATTTTCTTCAACATGATCCGCACTTTTAGTGTTTCCTAGAAAATTTGTAACAACTAGTCGAAATGATTTCCACGCTTCTTGCTCATCAGGAGCCAAAACTGCGAAGAAATGTTTGTCTTCAATCAATTTTTCTATTTGAGGAACCACTAAAACACGTCCGATATGTTTGGGAATACTGATTTCAGATATTCAAATGCAGGTCCATATTTTTCCAACGTTTTAACAAAATTCTTGAAGAATCCAAGTTTTATATGTAACGGTGGGGGACTAATTTGATCTTCATTTACGAGAGGAACACATTTCACATTTTCTTTCCCAAGAGTCAAACTTTGGCCAATCTTTTTGAACGTAATTACACCACTTGTCAGTAACACCACTTGTCATATTAATGTTAAAAATACACCTTTCATACACACTTGTAACCGAAAAAGCGCAATAAATGTGGCATTTCTTAACATCTTTTAAGTCATACCAGATGTTCGGTAGAACATCCATAAGGCGGTTTTTTTTTTGTTTATCCAAGTGACGATCAAAAGTTGTGGTAAAGGAGTTTGAAAGATAAGTTTGTTTTAAATCATTTTGTTCTTCTGACTTAATTTTATACAGCAGCATTTGAACCTAACAATACTAACCACGTGTTTTGAGAGCTCTTCTTCGCCATTTCAAAATGGCTGAAGGAGAGCAAACAAGCTCATCTGAGTTACCCGTTCTCCCATTAGGTGGATCTCTCGGTTCAATTGAGTCAAATTCGTCTCTCCGAACCAAAGTCGGGTTAAAATGTACCTGTTTTAGCGTTAATTTAATTGCACTGGCCGGTGGCCACCCACGGATCACTCGCGAATTAATAAGGTCTGTTTCGGACTCGTTTAAAAGATCTATTTATCTATTTCACTGTTTCTATTTCACTGTTTGAACACCGAGTTTATGGGCAGAAGCGGACTGTATATTTTAAATCGACCGATGCAACCGGAGTGCGGGAGATAACTGACTTATCGTTATCTACGAATGTGCTTCATTAGGCAAATCAATCTGCTGCCGAAGATCTACCACCACAGTCTCTCTCAGTGGCTGTTATCATGAGCACACATCTTATAATTGTACGATACGAGAACAGAGAGATCGATGCTATGGCAATCTGAGTGGCATTGGGATACAATCGCCTGGTGAGTTCTGCATCGGGTTATCTAACTATACCTAACATACCGGCGGCCTTGAGTTTACTCAATAAAACTTAATAATAATTTTACAACAATGAGCAATAGTGGGTTCACGACAGAAGAAATGCTAACATTTTGTTCTAATTAATCACAAATGGCAAGAACGGTTATTAATAATAAACGGCAAGATAACATAATCCTCTCCCAGCAAGGCTAACTTCTGCTGCGCTATCTTCTGCATACAACCTTGGTTTCCGAAACTGGTTGAAACGAATGACTGCTCGAACACAAGGGATTTCCTGATGACGACGTCCACATTACCTAACACGATAAATCCGTGCACTGATATATCACGTTCGGTAGTGTTGAGGTCCGATACGGAGACTGCAGCTCGATGGTCAAGTGTTCCAATCCTGCGGAAGATAAACACGGCTGTAATCCAGTACATGGGTTACAGAGACGAAACGTAACTCATGGTTCGGCCCCCTGGCGATAAAACGGATGAAGATCCATTAAGTGCCAAAGTTTGCCCCATGGGGGCGATAAATACTCAACTGATGGGCAGCCACTTGCTGCTGATGATCGGATGATTGGATTCAATGACGATAGGAACGCTGTCCAGCTGACATTATTTGACGTTGAGACGACATCTCGTGATCGACGAATCTTCTCCATTGGGCTAGGATGTACCAATGGCTAGCGGGTCTCAAATCTCTGATGACAAAAAAGAAAGCAGTAGGTTCAAACAGAACACTCACATGGAGTAACATAACTTGAGGGTAGCCCCCAGGCATCCACGACAAAAATTTGTCGCCAGCTGCCTAAAGTGCCCCAAATGGGGGCAAAAATACTTATTTCGAATTTTGATGCTAGATTATCTATTGAGGTTCTTCTTCGTGCGGTTGATTGTCCCGAATGGGGAGAATACAAATCTTCTGGATACCTCGGCGAAACGTTCCATACTGCGTCCGAACGGTTACCACTCTTATGATACCATCGGCTCCAGGGTGAATCTCCGTCACGCGTCCCAGTGGCCACTGCAGCGGAGGAAGTTTATCCTCCTTAACAAGTACCATCGTTCCGATATGAAGATTGTCCCTTCTCCTTGTCCATTTGTTCCTGTTGTGGAGATCTGACAAGTACTCAGTTGACCAACGCTTCCATATCACCTGACTGAATTGCTGCACTCGTTGCCATCTGCTCAATCGGTTTTCCGAAATTCCTGCAAGACCGGGCTCCGCAATCGCCGTAAGCGGACGTTGAATTGGTAGCATTGTCACAGAAAATGACCTCAGGTTTTCCACGCCGTGCAACGAATCTCCTTAGAGCAGCCAAGAATGCAGCCGTAGTGAGATCTGCCACCATCTCTATGTGAACTGCCTTGACTACTAGACAGACGAATATGCACAGATAGCATTTTATCGGTGCTGCTTTACGTGATGCTTGTCGGATGTGAAAAGGACCACAGTAGTCAATTCCAACACGAAGAAATGCAGGAGCAGGAGTCACACGCTCCTTCGGCAGTTGGCCCATTAGTTGTCCGTGAACTTGCGGACGAGCTCTGAAGCATCGTACACATTCGTGCACGACCTTTCGAGCCAGTTTTCTTCCCGACAATGGCCAGAATCTCTCCTTCATGCTCGAAAGCATCAGTTGAGGTCCTGCGTGGAGAAGTCTATGGTGATAGTCAACCATGACGAGCTTCGTCAATGGATGGTTACTATCCATTACCATCGGATGTTTTCTATTAAACGACACTGAAGCATTGCACAGTCTTCCGCCTACACGAATCACTCCATCTAACAGCTCAGGATCCTTTCAGTGTAATCTGGACCCTGGTTTCACTTCTCCTTTTGCTGCTAAATCCGATAAGTCAACCGGAAAACACTCCAACTGAGCTAACTTTACTAAGCATATCATCGCTTCTTCGTGTTCCTTCGCCCTGAGTACTCCTGTTTTCCTAAAGATTCGGTTTGTTATCCGGCAGTTGTGCGCGAAGCGTAGTATCCAAGCTGACATTCGAATCAGTTTGAGAAGCGACGAATACCGACAAAAGATTTCGTTGGGTGGTAAAATCTGCAATGCTGCCGCAACTAACGGCTTTTCCTCCAAAGTAACTGAGTCGAATTGCTGATCAGACGTTCTTTCCATTATCGGCCAAGCACTTGAGTCCTCTTGAAGCCACATGGGCCCATTCCACCACACCGAACATTCGGCAAGTTGCAGCGGTGTCACGCCGCGAGAAATAATGTCGGCGGGGTTCTCGACGCCAGGTACATGGTTCCACACACCCTCGCGTGTAATGTACTGAATCTCCGACACTCTATTGGAGACAAAAGCTTGCCATCTAGAAGGATGAGATGAAAGCCAACACTTCACAATTGTCGAATCGGTCCAGAAGAAGGATCTTGATGGAATCTGGATACTCTGCGTCACAGATTCATACAAATGTGCCAACAGTAAGGCGGATGATAATTCCAATCTGGGTATTGACTGTTTCTTCTTCCGCTTGCTTAAATCCTCCAACGGTGCCACCTTGGATTTGGCCATCACTAGTCGTACCGTAATCTTTCCATCCCGGGTAACACATCGCAAGTAGATCACTGCTCCGTACGCCTTTTCTGAGGCATCACAGAATCCGTGAAGTTCGCATGAGATCACATTATCATCGAATGCAATCCAGCGGGGAACGGAAACTGCATCAAGTCGATCCAAATTTGTTCTGAAATCTAACCATTGTGATTGCAGGTCTGCGCTTAACGGTTCATCCCAAGAATACTTCCGTTTCCAGAGTTCTTGGAGAAACATTTTCGCCTGCACGATCACAGGTCCTGCTAAGCCATAAGGATCGAATAAGCGTGCGGAATCTGATAGTACGATACGCTGCGTAATTGGCAATGATAGCTCCCAGTGGGGCATCTTAAACCAGAAGTTATCCGTCGAAGGCTCCCAAGTTAGGCCAAGTGTTTTGATGGTAGGTGACGAATCGATATCTAGAAACTCTCGTTTGTCGCGCAAGTAACTGGGAACAACTTTCAGGATCGCTGGCTGATTTGAGTGCCACTTTCGGAGATTGAAACCGGCAGAGCTGAGAAGTGACAGAACATCCTTGCACAGTTTTTGTCCGTCTTCAACTGATTTTGCACCAGCTAGCATATCGTCGACATAGAAGTTGTGTTTGATGATAGCTGCTACTGCTGGAGATGACTTGTCTCCTTCCTCTGCGCACCTTTTTAAACTCCTGGTGGCCAAGTATGGCGCCGACGATGTGCCGTAAGTAACGGTTGTCAATTGATACGTTCGAAATGGTTGATCATCAGACTCTCGCCAAAGGATTCTTTGCAGTAGTTGATCCTGTTCGACTACGTTGATCATGCGATACATTTTTTCCACATCTCCGACAATCGCATACTTGTGGAGTCGAAAGCGAATGAGAATGGACAGCAGATCATCTTGGACCACCGGTCCCACCATAAGTATGTCATTCAGGGAAACTCCTGAGTCTGATGCACACGAAGCGTCGAATACTACCCTGAGCTTCGTCGTGGTACTATCCGGTTTCATGACGGCATGATGGGGCAAATAGTAGCTGTATCGTGGTTCTTTCTCATCATCATGGACTTCCCTCATGTGGCCCATCAGCAAGTACTCGTGAATAAATGCTGTGTAGAGATCCTTCATCTCCAGATTCGCATTTAAACGACGTTCCAGTGCCATGAACCGCTTGGTCGCGATCGTCTTCGATTCTCCCAATCGCTCCATCATATATTCTTTCTTGGGCAGGCTGACCCGATACTTGCCGTCAGCATCCCTTGTTGTAGTCTGTTCGAAGATAGCTTCACACGTCGATTCTTCGATTGAGAGACAGCTCTTCGTTCGGCACGATTCTAATTCCCAGAAGTGTGCGAGCTGTTCGTGGATCTCTTCGGTAGTAACTGAAACGGTGACTGCGCTGAACGTACTGAAAGGATTATCAATAATTTCTCCAGCAACTATCCAGCCGACCTCTGTATTACACAGGAGCGGACCAGCATTCGAAAGTTTCACTCGTTCGCTCAACAGCATCTCGTAGAAGACTGAAACTCCCAAAATCACATCCACAGTACTAGATTCGTGGAATTCCGGATCAGCAAGACGGATATCGGCAGGTAGCTTCCACGTACTGATGTCAATGCTCTGCTGCGGCAGGTTTAACGTAATTCGAGGTAATACGTAGAATTTAATTTCTGCGGTTTCGAAAGATGAGTAGCGTGACAAGATTCGCGCTAACACTGATTGTTTGGACACCGACGTTGAACCACCGACTCCATTCACCGGCAAGTTCTCTTTAAAACGCTTGAAATTTAACCTTTGTGACAGATTCTCCGTAATCATACATATTTGGGAACCATTATCCAGTAACGCACGTGCAATAACCGTATTTCCAAATCTATCGGCGAGTTTCACGAGCGCGGTTGACAGTAGTGTAGTATTTCGATGACTTCGAATGTTATGTGAAGTAGCAGTGTGGTGAGTACTTGTTGTAGTGTTAGTGGGAGGTGGCTGTCGTGTATGTTGCGAGGAAGTGTTTTGGACTGGAGGTGTATGTGGATTAGATTGAGTATTATTTGTCCGGGATTGGCCCTGAGATTGCATTTGCGATTGCCCTTGAGACTGTGGGCGAGACTGTGGTTGAGCGTTCGCGTTCGCGCTTTGAGGCCTGTTCGGGTTATTCTGCGGTTGTTGCTGCATACTAGATGATGATGGATAATGCGGATGCAGCAAATGATGATGACGTTGACCACATTTTGCACATGGACGTCCGGAACAATCTGCAACAAAATGACCAGCGGAAAGACAATTTAGGCAGAATCCGAGTTTGCGAATGGCCATTCTTCGGTCTACCACTCTCATTTTTCCAAAACGACGACAGTATTCGATGCTATGTTGTCCACCATTGCAAATTGGACAACTGCTAGTATCCGGTACAAAGGAGTGCACAGCAGAGCCTTTAAACGGTCGTCTTTGTTCAAATCCACTCCGAGCTGATGTGGAATGGAGAATAGCACAGTGTTGCTCCAGAAATTCCGTCATTGCAACGTACTGCGGAATATCCTTGGATGCATGGTGCGTTTTCCAATGGCGGAGAGTTGCGCTATCGAGCTTCTGCGATATCATGAACGCCAGAAGTGTACTCCAATTCCCTGTGTTCTCACCTAACTTTTCCAATTGTTGTAGATTGACCTTGAACGTCATAAGGATGTTGTTCAGGGCATCAAATGATTCAACTCTCATCGCTGGAACTGCAAATATCGCCTTCAGGTGTTCTTGTGCTATCAGCTTGTGATTCTCGTATTTCGTCTCGAGAATGGTCCAAGCAATGTTGTAGGTTGCAGCGGTGACTTGAACTTGATTGATTTGAAGTAAAGCCTCGTCGCGCAAAGAAGCTCTCAAGTAGTTGAACTTATCCATTGTATTCAAGTCGTCATTGTTGTGGATCAATGATTTGAAATTGTCACGAAAATTGATCCACTCTTGTAGTTTTCCGGAAAACGAAGGTAACTTCAGCTCTGGGTATTTCATACGAGATGTTTGAATGGTGTTTGTTACAATTGGATCGCGTTCTGCAACAATACCACGAACCTTCGGACAGAAACCAAGCAGCGCAGATTTCAGACGAAAGTAAAGGTTCTCAAAGTCTTTATAGGCACGAACACTATCTGTACGAGCATCAGCGTTGGTAGCGGCATCTTCATCACCAGCACTTTCGTACGTTTCAGCAGCTTCAGCATCGTCTAGTATCACGTCGATCTTTACTCGAACAGTGCAAAACTTATCGAAAATTTCATCCAGTTTGCTTAAACGAAGTTCAACAACATTTTTATCGCGATCCTCTTGATAATCGTCCACAAACTCTTGAACGTTCTCTAACGACACTTTCAATTGCCTCTCCAACTTCAACAATTGCCTCAGGTCACAGGCTGGCATCTTTAGAAATTTGACACTATTATACAACACTTCACGATAACACAGAATCACTCCCGAGGCCTCAAGCAGAACGAATTGACAGAGTAGACAGCTCAATATTCAAAGTGTGGTAACTTTACATATGGCAAATCTCATAGGTGCCAAGCAGTAAATCATCAACCGGAGAACTCAAAATACATCCTCCGAAACTTCAATTTAATTTTAATTTTGATTCGCAAGCTGATACAGCAAACAGAGCAATGCTCATGTATTTGGCAAGCGGTATATTCAAACTAGGCCAAATTTAGCCACCTCAACCACGCTATCAAACACACAACCACGCACACTAGCTACTTATCTGAATCCTTGATGAAAGGTGGTAGTCCTCCAAGTGGGAATAATGATGAAAACAGCATCCAGGAATCAAATCAGCAACTCGCAATTTGTGGCACAAAGTAGCAGTCAATTATCACACACGGCACATGTCTTACAATTAGATACACAATTCTAGTTCGAGTACGCAAGAATAATGACGAGATCACAGTTCACTGATCTTGCAACGAGTGCACTGACCCACCGCACAATAAGTACAATACAATGTACTTAAACAACAAGCACAATTCAATATGTGACTCCGCAAAATGGCCTATCCGGCTCGAAGGACCAAATGTTTTAGCGTTAATTTAATTGCACTGGCCGGTGGCCACCCACGGATCACTCGCGAATTAATAAGGTCTGTTTCGGACTCGTTTAAAAGATCTATTTATCTATTTCACTGTTTCTATTTCACTGTTTGAACACCGAGTTTATGGGCAGAAGCGGACTGTATATTTTAAATCGACCGATGCAACCGGAGTGCGGGAGATAACTGACTTATCGTTATCTACGAATGTGCTTCATTAGGCAAATCAATCTGCTGCCGAAGATCTACCACCACAGTCTCTCTCAGTGGCTGTTATCATGAGCACACATCTTATAATTGTACGATACGAGAACAGAGAGATCGATGCTATGGCAATCTGAGTGGCATTGGGATACAATCGCCTGGTGAGTTCTGCATCGGGTTATCTAACTATACCTAACAGTACCCGAAGTGGGCGAAAGGGCCTTTCGTCGTTAATTTTCGCCAAATTAACAAACCGATAAACGTACTACACGTTTCTGATATTCTACATCGTACCTATTCATCAGTGCAAGAGGTTAGAAAGATTAACCTTAGGAAGCTTCGAGCAGTTTTTACCAACCGCGACCATGCAAATGCGGTGGTTAGTTACACTTCACTAACAAATCTTTATCGAGTGTACATTTTGTGTGATGAAGTGGAGATCTCTGGTGTTATTTATGACGATTTATTGGATGAAAAAACTGTTGTTCAACGTGGTATGGGCCACTTCAAGAACAGAAATGTGCCTCCAGTAAATGTTTTTGAATGTGAGCGATTGGTAGTAGAGTTTAAAAAAGGGGTTAGTGCGGAATACCTTCCGAGTGAAGCTGTACGTGTTACATTTGCTGGCACTTCTCTTCCTGAGTATTTGAATATTGACAATGTTATTTTCAAGGTTAGGTTATTCACGCCAAAGTTGATGCACTGCGGTAAATGTCAAGCTTTTGGGCAGACAACATCGTACTGTGCAAACAAGGTAAAATGTGGTAATTGTGGTGATTCGCATATGACAGATTCATGCTCAGTTCTTGAAAAAAGTGTGCGAAATGCCATGAAGAACACAACTCACTTAAAGAATGTCCCGTTTTCCGTCAACAAAAAAATGTTTACCGAAAACAGCTCATCCATAAAAGTCGATCTAGTTATGCCGAAATGTTGAAGGCCACGGGTCAACCACTTGACACTTTCAACAAATACGAAATTCTGGGTAGTCAGTCTGAAGAACTTGGTGAAGCCGTTGAAGATGAGCAAGGCCACTGCAGTTACTCAATTCCAATCAAAAGAAAAAGAGCTTTTCGTGATAGTCATCCTAAGAAAACAGAAAACTCTTCTGTTTTTTCTTTCACTGCTGAATCAAACACACTTTCTTCCAAGGAACAGTTTCCATCGTTGCCTCAAACAAAAGATATTCCCGGTTTCCGCAAGACTTCTGATGTTCCTCAGGCTCAAAATACAACTGGTTTTTGCAAGATCGCAGCTGATGCCTCTGAGAAACTAGATAATCTGCACAAGTCTTTACGCCAGCTTTTAGCATTTATTTGTAGCATTTTCAACATTGAGCCCCATAGGATTGAATTTATTGAACAGGCGATCCCATTTGTATCTCCATTGATTGAAAAGTTATGTGAAAAAATGCCCCTCCTTGGTACACTGCTGAAGTACAATGTCTGAATATGTACAGTGCCAGAATAAATTTTCTATTTTACAATGGAACTGCAGAAGCACTTTGCCAAAACAGGCAAATTTAAGAAATTTTTAAAATAACATTAATTCAGATTGTTTTGCTTTGTGTGAAACGTTTTTAGTAGAAGAGTTGAGTTTTTCTGTCCCTAGGTTTAATATTGACTAAAATATTTACCTGCACTTAGTAATTCAGAAAAAGCACCAAAAAATGAAAAAAGTGCCACTAAATTATTAAGGCCTGTACCAACAAATAATGTGTGATCAGCATTAAAAAATTAGGAATGAGCAATAAAAGATGAGAAAAGATCTTCGGATAATCTAAATGTGACCGGTAAATCTATCAAATAAAGCAACAGCTATTAGTATATGTGCAATTAAATATGGCAGTATTTCCGCCAAATTATGTAATTTGAGCACTAAACTATTCGCATATGTCTTTCAATTTTATTGGATTTTCCCATAAAAACAGTAAAATGAGCAATGGATATTTATATGGTTATTTATTTATCCATTGCTCATTTTACTGTTTTTATGGGAAAATCCAATAAAATTGAAAGACATATGCGAATAGTTTAGTGCTCAAATTACATAATTTGGCGGAAATACTGCCATATTTAATTGCACATATACTAATAGCTGTTGCTTTATTTGACAGATTTACCGGTCACAATTAGATTATCCGAAGATCTTTTCTCATCTTTTATTGCTCATTCCTAATTTTTTAATGCTGATCACACATTATTTGTTGGCACAGGCCTTAATAATTTAGTGGCACTTTTTTCATTTTTTATTGCTCAAATCTCTCTTTTAATTGATGATTAATTATGCTGCCGTTTCTTAACCCGCGTGCTGTCTTCCAAAGATCTGACATGGCTGTCTCTTTAGACAAACTTTCGATGTAACTTCTCCAGAAATCACGTTTTTTGGTTTTAAATAATCTCTTACTTTTGGCCTCTAACTATCTGTATCTTAAATATTGCTCTATCAAACCATGTTTCCGGAACTCTTTAAGTGCTTCAGATCTTAGCTTCACCACTGCAGAACATTCACTGTCCCACCAAATAATCGGAGGCTTACGAACAGTCGGATGTTTTGCGATAGCTTTTTTCTGGGCACGATAGGCTAACTCTACTATCAATCCAGTAAGGAAGTCGTGGATATCCGATTCTGCTATCTCAAAATGATCAGTGGTTTTAGATATCATAAATACATATTTATTCCAATAAATTTGTTTAGTCAAGTCGAAACGGATAACACATTCTATATTGTTACTCTTAGTGAACTCAATAACAATCGGTAAGTGGTCACTACCAGCAGAGTCATTAATAACAGACCATTTACATTTAAGCGCGTAATTTGCAGAGCAAATCGAAACATCAACTCTACTACACCTGGCCGGTGGACATGCCAAGCGTGTAATCTCACCTGTGTTAAGAGTTGCAAGATTGAATTCGTCAATTACATCATAGATCATATTTGCTCGGCGATCATCTTGAGGTTTTTGGTGCTTTTTCTGAATTACTAAGTGCAGGTAAATATTTTAGTCGTTAAGAAACTATGATCCTCCACCTTCTAATGTTGACGAATATTATGCAGCTTGGATCCAGAAGTTTGCTGACAAAGTATGTCCTTCTTTTGTACCATGTGATTTTCATCAATACTGTAGCACTTCATCGTCTGAAACATGTTTGATTCAAGACTTCACCATGAATGAAATGGAACATTCGTTAGCTACGTGCAACAACTCTTCTCCGGGGATAGATGCGATAAAGTTCACTCTAATAAAGAATCTACCGTTTTCTGCCAAGTCTCTTCTTCTTCGATCATTCAACTGGATATTTCAGAATTCCAGCATTCCGGATTCATGGAAAGAGGTCAAAGTTGTGGCTATTCCGAAGCCAGGAAAAGACCGCGGGTCATATGAGTCTTATCGCCCTATTGGTCTTTTATCATGTGTTCGAAAGACTTTTGAAAAGATGATCCTTATTCGGATGGAGCATTGGATGGAAAAAAATAAGCTTATTTCGTTTACTCAAAATGGATTTCGCCAGAATTTCAGTACTAGAGATTGTCATGTTCAATTGGCAGGCCATATTCAACTCGCTTTCGAATCCAAAGAAGAATTAGCAGCTGTATTTTTGGATATTAAAGGAGCATATGACTCAGTCCTTATTGACATTCTGTACAAGAAGTTACGGCGAATTGGAGTCCCTGTACAATTATCTTCGTTTTTGTACCACCTGTTGTCAACAAAAATCATGAAATTTTTTATTGATAATGAGGTAAATTGCGTGCGGACGTGTTATCAGGGTCTAACTCAAGGTTCTGTATTGAGTCCCTTGCTTTTTAATATTTACACTAGTGACATCGATGAGTGCGTTTCGTCTGGATGTGTACTAGTTCAGTTTGCTGATGATAGTGCAATATGGTGTCGTGGCAAAGATAACAAGTTAATAAAAGAATCTCTCCAAAAATCATTGAATAAACTGGAAATATGGGCAAATAAAATAGGGTTTGATTTCTCCGTGTCAAAGACTGAGTTGGTTGTTTTTTCGAGGAAACGATCTCCATCATCCATACTATTAACTTTATACAGCCGTTTAATCGTTCAATCTTTCAGATTTAGATATCTCGGAGTGTGGTTTGATTCAAGATGTACTCTTAGGGGTCATGTAGAGTATCTTGTGCGCATGTGCCAGAGAAGAACAAATTTTCTACGAACAATCTCAAGCACTGAATGGGGAGCACAACCTTCCGATATGATCAGTTTGTACAAAACAACTATTCTCTCTGTAATGGAGTACGGATGTTTTGTTTTTAATATGACGGCTAATTCACATTTCATCAAGCTTGAACGTATCCAGTTCAAATGCTTAAGGATCTGTCTGGGGTTGATGACGTCAACCCACACGAAAACAGTTGAAGTTTTAGCTGGTGTTATGCCCCTGAGAGTAAGGTTCCATGAACTGAACTGCAGATATCTTGTCGGTTGTCACATTACGTCATCAAATGTTCTAAAAGTGTTAGACTCACTTTTCAAAAAGAATCCACAGTCGAAATTTCTTACATCATACAGAGATTGCCTCACACTTCCGACGGCTCCATCAGCTATGATGAAATATTATGATTACGATCTTTCCTCTGTGATATCCCCTGTTTCAGTTGATACGTCCATGCATACGCGATTTTTAAGAGGCATTACACCTACATGTGTCAGAAAATTATTTATAGAAAGGAAGTCGTCGATTGCTGCAGAGTATCTTTTTTTTACGGATGGTTCGGTAAAAGAAGATAGAGCTGGATTTGGAGTGTATGGTCCTGAGCTAGAAGTAAGTCATCATCTGAATAGTCCTTGTTCAACTTTCTCGGCTGAGTTAACAGCAATCCTTTATGTGATTGATTACATAAGAGGCCGCCCTTCAGGAAGATATCTCATATGTTCGGATAGTCTTAGTGTTCTCGAGGCTCTTGTAAATAATAAAATATCTAGTAGGACAAATAGAACAGTGTTATACATTAAGAATGCCATTGCACATCTTTCAATGAACAATTACATTGTGAGTTTTCTGTGGGTGCCATCTCATTCTAGTATTTATGGAAATGAGAAGGTAGACCAATCAGCGAAAAGAGGTTGCGAACTAAACGTGAATTTCGTAAGAGAACCTGAAACAATTGACTTTTTTTCGATTATCCGTAGAAGGGCAATCGAGGCGTGGCAGCGGGGATGGTCGGAAAGCGATCTTGGTAGATACTCATACAGTATTCTCCCAACTGTCAATTTAAAGCCATGGTTTATAGGCATGAATCTACCTCGACAATTTATTAAAACTATGTCTCGTTTAATTTCAAATCACTATATACAAAATGGTCATCTTTTCAGAATAAACATCGTCGATTCTAACCTGTGTGATTGTGGAAAAGGATACGCCATAATCGATCACCTCATGTGGACATGCCAAAATTTTGCAGAGGATCGGAAAAATATTCTCGCTGAAATAGCACCTCAACCCGTCCGCTATATTCTCGGAAACATGGATATTCAATTGATGAAAATGTTATATGAATTTATTATAAAGTCTAAGATTCAGCTCTAGTTTTTCAAGGAACTAACCCCGAGCGAACCGCGGGTAATCGGTTTACACATGTAATTTAGATTTAAGCTTAGGTTAAGATTATCCCTTCCCTTTTGGATGTTTGTTTGTGTAAAAGTGAGTGTAAATGGGATGTATGAATGGTAGGTTTGTGCGAGAGAACGACTGAGGTTACTAATCCCGAGAAAACCGCGGGAAATCGGAGTCCCAAACTAACAGTCTAGATATAAGATATTTTACAGAAACCTTTATAATTTGAATCTCGGCTTAATGTTGCTCACAGAGAAAAATGCCTAATAAATCGAAGGAAAAAAAAAGACGAATATTATGTTTTATGGTTGCTTAAAACAGCGAGCTAATAACATAAGGGAAGGTCCATTAATTATGTGACGTGGTAGGGGGGGAGGGGGTATGGGGAAACGAGACGATCCATACAAAAAAATTAAAGGTCCATACAAAATACGTGACAGGGGGGGGGGGGGGGGGGGGTTATAAAAAGTCACGTTTTGCGTGACGTAATTAATGGACGTTCCCTAATGATATGTTTGTCAAAGTAAGCACGGTACTAAAATGAATAAAGACATTTTTCAATGGCGAAAGGATATCGTAGCTAATAGTATTTTATGCGTTAAAGATGGTTGTTTATTACTTTTTCAAATAGGAGTGGAAGCTGTATCAAAATTGTATATGTGGCTCAAGGTTAGCAGTGCAACTATCCGTTTTACCTTCCCTTATTTCATGCGCTATTGATTGGATTAAAAAACGTAGAAGCAACCTGAATCAAATATTGAATTTGAGTGAGCTCTCTTTATGGCATCCACCAAAATCAACATGGTGATTTTCAAAGTTCACAGTCCTACAGTACAAGTCTACATTACGGGTAAAAGCATTAGTAACACATTTGATTTTCAAATGTTTGATTTTTATTAATGCGTTTTTTTGTAAAATTGAACAGACTAACGTCAGTATGAAGGAAAATAGATATACATTTTGTTTATTATGCTGTGCGTAGCCACATCTCAAATACTCTCCCATAAAAAAGGGTAACCATTTATAACAAATAATAAACTACCTCCCAAACGGTTGCTTTACGTAACATTTGTATAAATCCCTATGTACAATTGAGCAACTATTTGAATCACTGAGTTGCACCACAATCTTACTTTTAGGTAGTGTTTATTTTTATTCCAATATTTCAAATAAACGGTTTATACATATTTTCAGCCGTCACTGTATTGGATCCACAATCTATTCTGAATAATTTCACTATTGCATGAGGATGTTAAAAATATGTCTAAAGTTATCTTGAATGCAACCTATCTACATATTTACAAACAACTAGCATACACGCTATTTCCAAACAACCCACAATTAAGTACGTTTGACTCAAATCTGTCAAAAGTATGGTAAGATGACAAACAGTCACCGATGTTTTCAAGAAGTAAAATTCAAGTTGATCGAACAAACATGGAACAAAAATGTGTACGCTGTTCTGGTACCACGTTTTAAGGAGTGTATCGAAAAGTAGTTACAAACATTCGATGCGTTATTACGCATAAACTACTGTATATATTTTTAGCGTGTAAGCGCCATTTGCTTTGTTTACATGTCAAAAATGATTATTCGGTTCATTCATTTCCGTTGATAAAGTTGTATTCAAAATGTCGCGAATTGAATTTGAGACTAAAAAGAAAATTCTGCACACTTGGTGCACCGAAAAGGGTGTTACTTACAACCAGATTGCGAAAAGAGTAAATGTTCACCCGGCAAGTGTAAAACGCATCATCGAAAAGTTTGGTAAGGAGTGCTCCCTCAAGGATTTACCAAGAAGTGGCCGGAAACCCGGCTCCAGCAACCCCGATTTGGACCAAAAAGTTGTGGATTATATTCAACGGAACAAATCTGCCTCTACTCGCGATCTAGCCAAGAAGTTCAGGACCAGCATCGGAATGATTCAACGAATCAAGCGCAGGAATGACTTGAAGACGTACAAAAAGCAGAAAGTGCCCAAACAAACTCCGGAACAAAAGTCTCGTGCCAAAACCAGGGCTCGAAAGCTGTACAGCTGCATTTTGGACAATGTCGACCAGTGCATTTTGATGGATGACGAAACATACGTTAAAGAAGATTCAATTCAAATTCATCTGTTGGGGAACGTGTGCCAACCGCAGATACGACTGTTGCGATGGAGAAATTCGGTCAGAAGGTGCTCATTTGGCAAGCTATTTGCACATGTGGCTTGCGTTCTTCAATTTTCTATACAAAAGGAACTATAAATGCTGAGATTTATCAAAAGGAATGTTTGAAGAACAGGTTGCTACCATTGTATAGAAAGCACCAGTCCCCTCCTCTCTTCTGGCCAGATTTGGCATCGGCACATTACGCCAAATCCACTCTACAGTGGCTGACGGAGAATAACATCAAGTTCGTAGAAAAAGACATCAACCCACCAAACTGTCCCCAGTTGCGACCGATCGAACGCTATTGGGCAATAGTCAAGCGTATATTTAAGAAGGATGGTACAGTGTCCCAAAACATGACCGATTTTAAGAAAAATTGGGCAGTGGCATCCAGGAAGTGCACAAAGGTCACTGTGCAGAATTTGATGGCAGGTGTCAAATCAAAGGTACGGGCATTCTACAGAAATGAACATGATGACTAGTTTTTCCGTTTGGATCTTTTGTAAACATGTTAAGCTATAATAAACTGAAATAGTATGTTAATTTTAACCATGTTTTCATGCCTATTTTATCATTTGGAAGTTTATAACTACTTTTCGATACACTCCTTAACCAAATATTTGTAGAAAAACATACCCAAAACTTTTTCAAGACTAGACATGTTGACATGGCATGGCAATTCATCCTCACGATTTCTTTACAACAGACTGATTCCACGCCAAATCGGTCGGTCACCAAACTCAACTATCTTCGATTTTGATGAAACTTGGTACACGTCTTCGGTATGTTGAAAAAAAAAATCCACTGGTGTTAAGATTATTTGGATTCAAGAGTAACTTTTGAGATGGGTGTATGTTTTTTTTCCAACATTTTACTTGAAAAATCGTAGTTCAAAAACCATTACATTTAGAGAAAAACTTTGTATGGGGGAGTTGTAGAGACCTAAAAAGGCTTTGTAAAAAAAATGTACACTGAAAAAACAATGTTTTTTTCATAAAGAAAAATCGAAAATAAATACTAAAAATCAAATATTAAAAAAAACATATTTTTAATATTTTTCAAATTTGTTTTGTGGAAATTTGAGAAAAAAAGACACGTTTTGAAAAAAACTCTAGGATGGACGCTCTTATAATAAAAAAGTTTTCCGAAGAGCAAACTTTGGTGCATATTTCAAATTTTGGTAATTCATTATTATAAATGAAAATTAATTGTACAGTATGATTTCGGAGATTATTAAAAACAATAATGATCATAATGATAAATCACCTGAACGCAACCGTTTTCGAGATTTTTCGGATTTTATTTCAATAGAATGAAAAAACCTCAGAAAATTCGCTCTTTTCTTAAGTTAATCGAGATTTCCACCAGAAATGATAAATTTTCCAAGATCTTCATATTATAACGTTCACATTACTCTAATGTCCTCTTTTCTTTTGATATCAGGATGATAAGAAGACTCATTTGAAAAGAACAAGATAAATAGCACTATTGTTTTAATATTGCAATCAATATATTTATAATTGTTTTATGGCTGTATCGGTCGGGCCGCTCAGAGAATGAAGGGAGCGAATTTGCTAAAGCGATGAAAGTAACAGCGAGATAGATGTCGCAGGGGCGACAAGTGTGAAATGGACAGATGATGAAATTATGCGGAGGGTCATATAGAAGAAGCATATTAATCGAACTGCTGACTATTTTGCCAAGCTCCAACGATGTTAGAGGTCGGGTGTAGTGTGTGAAAACTACACTCCGAACAGTTCGGTGATGTAGCGATGAAAGTAACACATATTGTTTAAGGTAGGTAGACAAATAGCAGCTATAACGTATGTCAGGTATATCTTCTCATAAAAAACAGCTAATGTACGCTGCCTGTAAACTACCAGAGATGTTTTATACCTGCATTTCCAACGGTACCACAGCCAATATATATGCTCATACATAGTCGCATTCATCAGTAAAATCTATCTGAGTGAACTGAAAATGGAGTTTAACATGAAGAAGTGTTGTATGCCGTTTCCCACTAAACGGTGCTCAAAAAACCTTCGTAAATTAACCGAACAAAATGTCAAAAAACTCAAGTTTATGGGCAAAACACATTTGGACACTTCTTTGATGATTTGTGATAATTGTCGTTTGCATTTAAATAGAACGGAACAATCCCATGCTGCAATTTCGGAGCCTAGTGAGAAACCATCAATTACTAACATTATGGATCCACAACCATCTACATCACGGCAGCATCCCAATATAAAAATAGGAAGAACTTTGCAAGCCTTTGTAAGTTTAAAAAGAAATACATTTTTGATGCTGAGTGGCATTTTTTCGCAACATCCCACGGTAAGGGACCTTGCGATGCAATTGGTTATACATTAAAACGAATGGCAAGATATGCAAGCCTTGCTGTACAACATGAACACCCTATAAAAAGTGCATTAGAGTTATTCGAATGGGCGAACCAAAAAAGTGATGATTGTTTAACAAAAATGTCGTTTTGTTATGTATCACATGAAGAGTATGAACAGGGGGTAGCAGAATGGAATGAAATTTACCGACAGACTAAAACGATTGCAGGTACACAAAATTACCACTCATTCGTTCCAATTTCAGAAAACGAAGTTTTTGTAAAACTGTTTTCGAATGACGAAGAAGGCAGGATTCATAATATATATAAAAGCAATCAATAGTTTATATAATGTTTATGTAATATTATCAATGACCGAGACTAATAAATGGTATATATAAATATAAATCCAACCATAATTCATTATTTTTGTCTTATAACTTTAAGTGAAGCTTTTTCAATCGACGAGCTGTTAAGAGAAAGTAAGAGGCACATACATGTGTTTTAAAAAGGCTAAAAACACAAGAGAAACAATCGTTAGCTATTGTTGTTTTAATATCACGAGTAATTTATGAAAAGGGCGTATTTTTTGAGGTTTTGAAATTTTATTGAAAGAAAATCAGAAATATCTTGAAAACGGTTGCGTTTACGTGGTTTATCATTATCATCATTATTGTTTGTAATGATCTCCAAAACCATATTGCAACATTAAAATTTACTTATAAGAATGAATAACCAAAACTTGAAATATACACCAAAGTTTGCTATTTGAAAAACTTTTTTATTATAAGAGCGTCCATCCTAGAGTTTTTTTTAAAACGTGTCTTTTTTTCTCAAATTTCCATACAACAAATTAAAAAAATATTAAAAATATGATTTTTTAGATATTTTATTTTTAGTAATTATTTTTGATTTTTCTTGATGAAAAAAAAAATTTTTTTTCTGTGTATATTTTTTTAAGAAAGGCTTTTTAGTTCCCTACAATTCCCTTATATAAAGTTTTTCTCTAAATGTAATGGTTTTTGAACTACGATTTTTCAAGTAAAATGTTGGAAAAAACACATACGCCCATCTCAAAAGTTACTCTTGAACCCAAATTATCTTAACACCAGTGGATTTTTTTTTTCCAACGTACCGAACTCATGTGCCAAGTTTCATCCAAATCAATGATGATCGGGTATGATTTTTGGGATTTACGGCACATTCTGGATGGAATCCCTCAACAGTGTTCTTATATTCTTGTCAGAGAAGATGTTTCTGGTGTTACTTGGGAATGCTCCATACGTGCTTGGTTGCCCATTTACAGAGAAAGCACATGTATTTTGTGTACCTCTGTTGAAACCTAGTCAACATGGCAACAACCTTAAGATCGGAGCAAATCTTCCAAGAGTGTTGCTTAAAGTTTATCAAATTCAGCAGCAGCGCCATTGATTCATACGATTCCTTCATGTTAACAGAATGAGCCAGCGGTATCGAGGGATTCCTGTTTCCAGGATGTAGTAAAACCAGAGGACTGAAGAGAGCGATAGTTCTTGAAGCCAGCTACTTTTTGTGTGGCGCTAGTGACGATTTGAACATTTTAGGCTTGGTTCACAATGGTTTATATTTCTTTGCAATATTTCTTCTACCAAACTACTAGTAACAGTAATTAAGATAAAACATTATAATACCTGGCTGATAAACAATCGATATTGTCTTTTTAATAAACACTGCACTCAGTACAACACGGAATTTACTTTTGTTCAAATCAAATTAACGACAAAAAACGACAACTTCTGCTGCGACTATTGTGTTTGCTGCATAAAGCCTTCAAGAAAATCGAGCTGTCAAATCAGCACCACAAGCAGCACCAAGTTTTCGGCTTCATGATTATTGTTCGTGGATGACAGCCGCTTCAGTCCTGTGAGTAAAACAAGCCTTCAAACACAATTTACTGCTGTCGATAAACAAACGCCATTCACTTTGTGATGCTCCCCAAACTCTTCGAACAAACCGGTAACATCTCGGGAAAACTAGCGTTATTTTGTTTAGAGAAGTATTTAGCGAATTGTTCATCACGATTTCTGTAGTACGAAATTGTCACACCAGGCTCTAATAAATTTCTTTATTTTAAGCGTGATGCAAGCAGTTCAGATTTCGGTTTCCACAATTCCAAATCACGTTCCAAATCATTGAGTTGTGCATGGGAAAATAATGATGGTTTTGTTTCAAATTCTGTGTCGCTTTGATTTCCGTCCTCGTTAACCAGCTTGGCAGTATCTTCAAATGGAGATTCAATTTTTCGTTTTGGGCAATTAGGGTACCGGTTTGAATTCGAATTGGGTTTTCTACGGATTTCACATCAGCATACTGCACCGACATATGGCGACCATGTTGTTGAACTTCGGTGAGGCAGAAATAACAATCCGTAGCATAGAAAAAAGGTTCATTCCAAATAACTGGCTTATTAAAGGACAAATAGCGGCTTTACAGTGACAGAAATGAGAGTATATAACAAATTTAAATGGGACCAGTGGTAGGCCATTCATACATTTTACCTGCTATCCACCTAGCCAGGCACGTTAGGCACCTATGGTTTATCCAGATTCTCCGGACAAATTTCAAAATAAAAACGGTACGCAGATAGATGAGAAGCAGTAATTTGACCGGTGTCGTAAAAATGTAGACGCCACAGGCATAATAAAACTTTTGTGGATTATTTTTTAATATGAATTCCTGTTTTGCAGCGCATATTTTTCTCACTCCGATAACTGAACAACGAACTGTCACGAAGGGTTACCAATAGCTAATAAAATTAGGTGCCAGAATATCTTACCAAACAATAGAACAGTAGGTAAACCAAATCTTGTGTGTGTGTGTGCTTTTTTTTTAGACGGGATGGAAAACAGGAAAAACTAAGAATTAAATACGTTTGGGCAAGTAGAGGTGGTAACATTTTAGTTAAGAAAAATAACCACTCTAAGCCTGAATTAATCAGAACAAGAGACGATTTGCATGAGCTAGTCAACCGTTATGAAAATACATCGCCGATTAAAGATACTCCTTCGCCAAAACGAAAGTGTGGCAAAAATAGTAATAGTAATAAATAATCTAGGGATTGAAATTTTATTATTTTGTTTTTTTTTCTAAATATATTATGTTGAAATGCCTGATTTAATAAATGTTTATCATGATTGTATAAAAGAGTTCAATTTGAATTATACTGAATGCATTGAGGATCATCTCCGAATTGCCCAATGGAACACCAGGCCAAAATACTTCCTGCATTATATCCGGCATGAATGATGATTTACGAGTTCTAATGAGGTTTTTTAACAACAACTTAGGGAAGGTCCATTAATTATGTCACGCAGGAAGGGGGGAGGGGGGGGGGGTTTGGGAAAACGTGACGATCCATACAAAAAAATTTGAAGGTCCATACAAAAACGTGACAAGGGGGGGTTATAAAAAGTCATTTTATGCGTGACGTAATTAATGGACGTTCCCTTATTGTCCTTAAGACTAAATATATGTTGTTCCATTCTCCGCGGAAAAAAATTAGCTCTCATCTAAATCCATCTATTGGAGACATAATAATCGAAAAAGTGGCCGAATTCAAGTACCTTGGCTTAGTATTGGATCCCACACTATCTTGGGGAAGTCATATAGAGCTTATCCAAAGAAAAAATTCATCTCTTTGTGGTGTAATGTTCCGTGTCAAACCGTTTGTTCCCCGTAATGCACTTCTTAAATTTTATTTTTAATGCATACATTCACACCTACAATATCTGGTTATTGCTTGGGGCCATGCCTGCAAATCTAAACTGAAGAAGTTACAAGTCTTGCAAAATAGATGTTTAAAAATCATTTATTCATTACCTTGGCTATATTCTACCTTTCAACTCTAAACCTTGCTCAGGCACAACGTTTTACCAATACGAGGCTTATGTGAATTACAGACCTGGTTATTTATCTATGATGTTATTAAAAATCCAAATATGCACCATAGCCTTGTTCTACCTGCTAAAAATCACGATCATAACACGCGATACGCAAATAATTTAACAAGATCTAGAACATTCAGTAGCCTTGGACAAACGCGAATATCATTCTATGGCCCTTCTGTTTATAACATAATTCCACATCAATTGAAATTGATCAACAATAGAACCTTATTTAAAATAAGATTAAAACAGTTTTTCAGATCCAAAATCAATGTATTCTTGATCTAAACCCGTATCAACTGCCAGAAATATCCTGTAAATATCATTAAAAGCATAATTAATCAATTAAGTTGTTTCCTGGGAGTTGTTTCCTCTTCCCTTAAAAGGAACTATGTTCCACTGGGTATCCCTTGTTGAAATAACTTTTGTTTCAATGGTAATCACTTGTTTCTCACACAATTCAAGTTTGTTTTGTTTTTGTTTACGTTTTTTTTTTTATTGTTTACGTTATATGTTTTATTTTTTTAAGTCAAGATGAGTCCCCTACCAGGGAGCTCGTAACTAAAGCTTTTTGGTGTGGGAGAAGTGGTGGGCAAATTAAAAAAAAATTATTAAAAAAAAAAAAAATCTGCAACCAGACACCTGAAGAACTCAGGGTGTTGGGATGAGGGTGCCAACTCCTCGACCCACTAAAAACCCACCCGTGCCGGGAGCTCTAGACCCTCCCTCGAACCACCTTTCGGTATTACTTCAGGGAGGGGGCTATTGTGCTTGTTCAGCACCCACTATTTAAAACTACTCAGGGCTTAAGAAGTTAGTAAGGTGGTTCCTACGATCTGCCTTTGGTCGTTTTGCCATTTTTTGGAGATCGAGGACAATCTGGGAGGCTGCTACGCATACCGCGTTCCAGACGTCTCGGTCCTGGCACATCCTCGGGACCAAATTGTCTGGAGTCGTGTCGTGACCGCTTACGGCATGCCTGATCTCGCGCCGTCGAAGCGAGGACATGCGAAGAACACATGTTCCGCAGTTTCCGCAACTCCCGCGCATTCGCTGCATGCGAAGGACTGTGGATGCCCATATTTATGCAGGTATTGTCTAAAACAGCCGTGGCCAGACAATTTCTGCGTAAAGTGGAAGTTCACCTCCCCGTGTCGCCTACCGACTCACCCGGTTAATTCCAAAATTAGTCGGTGGGTCCACCGACCTTTGGTGGAGTCATTCCATTCCCTTTGCCACTTAACCATGGATACGGCTCTAGTGGTCTTCCGAATACCTCTTGTTCTTGTTGTTCGAAGCACTCTACGTCCTCTTTTATGACCATGCCTATTGACATCATCCCCGCTAGGACGCAGAGCGCGTCGCGTGATACCGTTTGGTATGCACTAATCACTCCTAGGCACATAAGCCTGTGCGTACTCTCTAGCTTACTAAGGTAGCTCTTGTTACTCAAGGCGGTGATCCATGCCGGCCCGCCGTACCTAAGTATGGGCAGGGCGACGCTGAAAAGGAGTTTACGCTTGCTCCCTTGCACAGCCGAGCTATTCAACATCATGCGGGATAATGCCGATATAGCCATAGAGCCTTTCTTGCAGGTGTAATCGACGTGAGTGACAAAGGACAGCTAATCGTCGATCATAACCCCAAGATTGCTCAAGAACCTCTTCGATTCCACTGTGCAGTTACCTGCACTGATCGTCGCATGTTGCTCCAATTTCCTATTATTCACCACCGTGACCTCAGTCTTATGGTGGGTTAGCTCCAATTGTTTGGAGTTCATCCATCTCTCCAGAAAGCCGATGAAGTGTGAGGCTCGACCGTTAACTCGGCCTCTTCGATGGATTCAGCACATATCTCCAGTGTAATGTCGTCTGCGAACCCGACTATCTTCATCCCGCTCGGAAACTCAAGCCACAGTACCTCGTCGTACATCGTGTTCCATAACACCGGGCCCAGGATTGAACCTTGTAGGGCGCCTGCGGTGATCTGAACACGTTTCTGGCCTGCCTCTGTATTGTATACATGTACGTGATTCTGGAAGTAGCTTCCAAAAATCTTGTACAGGTACCCAGGAACCCGTAGGCGCTGGAGCGAGTCAGCGATAGCCACCCAACTGGCGCTATTGAATGCGTTTCTCACGACAAGGGTGACCACTGCACAGTATCGTACTCTTCGCCTCTTGCGCTGGATTGCCACCTCAGCCGTCTTGGTGACGGACAAGAAGGCATCCACCGTCGAATTCCCTTTGCGGAAGCCAAACTGGTTACTAGACATACCGCCTATACCCTCCGTGTACGTTGTCAGTCTGCTGAGGATTACCCTCTCGAGCACCTCACTCGCTGTATCCAACAGACATATAGGTATTTGTGCCGATGGATCTCCTGGTGGCTTCCCTGTCTTTGGTAGCAACACAAGGTTCTGAATTTTCTAGGCGTCCGCCTTTATGGCCAGGTTCGGAATACCATCCGGTCCCGGAGCTTTGTTAACCTTTAGTGACTTTGCTATCGCAATGAGTTCCTCATTCATCACCGTCGCCTCGTCGCCGGCCCCCGTTGTGCCGTTATCAATGCCCACGTGGTCACGAGTGTTCGGCTGAGCCGTCCACCCTTCCTTCGCTATGACAGCGTTAAGGTCTGGGATACTGGAACGCTGGTCATGGAAAAAATCTAAGGTAGCGGGGGGCCATGGACTCGGGTCGTGGCTCGGAAAGAGTCCCCCAACGCAGCAGCTTTGATGAACGCTTGATTGGAGCCGCCGATCCTCTGATTTTGGCCATTACTACCCGTTAGGCGTCACCCCACGGGTTCGTATTGGCCTTCTGACACAGACCCTCGAGGCAGGCTTGCTTGCTGGCCTTTATCTCCCTCTTTAGTGTGGCCTTCGCGGCGACTAGCGCCCCTCTACGCTCGATTCTCTCGGCGTTCGACCACGCTCTTTGCATCCTCCGTCTTGCGTGGAGGCATGGTCTTCGAAGGTCGGTAATCGACTCCGTCCACCAATACACCGGCGATCTTCCATTCCTCGGTTTGACTTCCCTCGGCATGGTCGCATCGCACGCTCGTGTAAGTGTCATAAAGAGTCGTTCGCCGCAAGGTTCCTGGGTTTCGCGCAAGCAAATTTCGTTCCCTCTCAAAGCGCTTCTTTTGAAGTCTCATTGTCAAAGTAGGACGTCCTCTATCTGCGGGCGAATGGAGTGGATGTTTCTCCTTCCACACGCTGCCTTGTATTGTGGACGATACAATATCGAACCGCCAAGTGGTCGCGATGGGTGTAGCCGTCATCCACCCTCCAATTGCTAATCAGCCCAGAACTGCTGAATGTTATATTGATGATCGATTCCGCTCCGTTTCTATGGTAGTTACTCTTGGTACCCACATTGGCTAGATCCACATTGAGCCTAGCCAAGGCCTCCAGAAGAATCTGGCCCCTAGTGTTGGAAAGGCGGCTCCCCCACTCGAGCGCCCAAGCGTTGAAGTCCCCCGCTCTTACCAACGGGTTCAGGCCAGTTAGCTCCCTTGTCATCCGATCGAGCATATTGGTAAACTGTTCGATCGACCATCTTGGCGGTGCCTAGCAGCAGCAGAAGAATACTCCATTCACTTTTACAACCGCGAAGCCTTCATTTGTGGTAGACACAACCTCCAGAACCGGGTACTTGCCCGTCGTCCATAATGCCGCCATATTGGCCCTGTCCGCAAACCAGTTCCCGTTGCCAGCTGGGATGCGGTATGGGTCGGAAATTATGGCGATATTCGATACCGACTCGCTAATTGTCTGACACAGCAGTTGCTGGGTGGCCTCACAATGGTCCAGGTTTAGTTGGGTTACCTGCATTACGGTTGGCTCGTAGGTATACCCTTAGCGGCCGGGCACTTGACCGCCCCCCCCCCCCCCATGACGTGCTTATTGTCCGGTTTCCCGGCGCACATCAAGCATTTGGGAGGAGACCTTTGCAATCCCACGCCTTGTGGCTAGTGCTGCCACACCTTCTGCACATGTTGCTACGATCTGGGCCTTTGCACTCCCAGGACATGTGCCCTTTCTCTAGGCATCTAAAGCATGCCTTCGGTGGCTGGTGTAGGCTTAGTGGGCAAATTGACCATCCCACCTTCACCTTTGCCACTTTGAACGAGCGTCCGCGTCGAGTGCCACCACCCTCATGCTGCCGCAGCAACCTCGACCTTGCACTGTTCCTTTAGTGCAGTTTACTCTTTTTTTGGACATAAACCACTGCGACCAGTAATTTGATCTATTGTAGTATATCCCGTATCCTTTGTTTAGTGCATGTCGAGTTGCTTCATCACTATTGAGAAATGATGAGGTTTTCGGTGTTGTTACAGTTGTCATTGTTTGTTGTTGGCAATGCATTAAGTTCTATTGAAAGTTTCCGCAATTTAAACCCTTTGAGGAGTGAGAGCACTTTTCAAAGGCGCGCCTCTTTATCTGTCAAAACCAAAACAAAATAAAAACAAAACAAACAATGACTCCGATATTGACCATGCATCAGAACCCTAGTCATAACCAATTCAAACTATAGAACATCAAGCAGAAAATGAGAATTCATATAAACGGAGACTAACCATGTTTTCCTCATTCCAAGCTCATCCTCGGTGGACGAATCCGAGTATTGTCGCTTTTTACAAGACATAACTATTATACGTTCCTTTGACTACAAAAAACATATATGTTCCCTAGTTTGAATTAATCCAGACTAGGGTTCGATGGTAGATCTGATACCCCGTAACGCACCACGAAAAGGTGATTTACCAGCGTTACGGGTCCAGTTTACACTTTAGTGATCTCATCCAGGTTTTTACACTGGTTCATCACCTGCGAGACGAGGGTACGCACCTCCACACCCTCTTTTAAGGCCTGCCTTGTCAGGTCTCTATACGCCCGGCCCTTAAGCGTTGTTGCCTTCTTCAGCTCCAGGATCATCTCGCCCGTGCGGGTAAGGCGTATACTCCGCACGTCGGCACCTGACCCTGCCAATTTAGCGTCTCCGCGCTTATCCTTATCTTTTTTCGTCCTATTTCCCTTTTTTCGGACCTTATTCCAGTGGCTTTCCCTGCCACGCCTGAAGTCGTCACTCGTCCCCCTCCTAGCACTAGCGTCTGCTCCCGTGCTGGCTAAGGCTGTTGTCGTTGGGGCTCTGCCACTCTGGCCCCCTTCGGCGCTGGGCCTCTCTCTTTGCGGGCAGCTGGAGCTGAGCGCGAAGATGGACCCTCAGACCCCACCGTCACCTTCACGTAGGTTTGTTTCCCATCTGGGGCTTCCGACACGATACGCTTCTTAGAAGCGCCAGGTGCCATTTCGCTCGAGAACTGCCTAGTCCGCTTGGAGGTCCCTGCCTCCATGGGTAGAGTGGACTCTCCGACCGAGACGGTTGCACCCGTCTGGGTCTGCTTCGAGGCTATGTCCCTCGCCCTTTCCGTGACTGCTAGCCATGCCAACTCTTTGGAACTTTGCTCGGCTAGGAGCTTGGCCTCCAGCTCTTCCCTCTCCTTGCATGCAGCCTGCACTGTCATGCGTAGCCTAAGAAGGCTCAGTTTTCTGGTCCTTCGCAATGTTGTTGCGTGATGACGTGAAGTCGATAATCGCGTCCAATTGCTCAGACACCTCCATCACTTTATGAAGGGTTTCCCGCATCCTATCCATGGCCCGGATGAGTCCTGGCCCATCCATGGCCACGCCTAGCTTGGTCACACCTACCTCTGATGCCGTAGCACTGCCGCACGTGTCGCTCACGCCCGATCCAACCGTTTTACAGGGCGGGGACCTCACTAGGCCGCGAACGGATTCGCTTTCTCCTGGGTTTTCATCGTTCCCTCCATGTTGTTGTGAGAGAGAGAGAGAGGGGGGGGGGAGGGCGTATTTCTTTCTTATCTTTGAGGGCACATAGAATGTGTTTCAGCGTGTTGTTGCTTCTGTAGACCGCCTGAAAACCATGGTCGTTCACAATGTTCTGAATGGTGTTAGTAACCTTAGGGTAGAACGGTAAACTAATAATTTGGTTCTCTTATTTTTCTGGCTGAAATGTTGTCGCGTCTTGTCGATGGTTTTAGCGTTCGTATTTTCGGATGATTTTGTTGACAAATTCTCTATCATACCCATTCGGTTCAGAGGCCTTGTTTATTTTCGCCCTTTCAGCTTCGAACTGTTCCTTCTCCATTGGTATGCTGAAGAGCCGGTGTGCCATTGAGTGAAAAGTGGCTTATTTTTGGGAACCGTAATGGTTCAAGTCGGAGGTGATGTAGCGGTCGGTGGATGTCGGTTTTCGGTAAATGCCAAACATCAGTCTCTCGCTCGACCGTGAACTTGATCGACCTATGTCAGGAATTCAGCATCAGCAGCACTCATGAAAACTTCAAGAGCGGTGACAACTTGCTGCCCATGCTGAGTCCGAACGTTTGCATAATAAGCTGAGTTAAGGGACGCATACCCTAGTAATAAATAGCGTTGAAACTATTACTCTTAGAGTATTGCAATGTTCAGAAGATCAGTGTTAAATTTAATTTTGTTCCATTTGATGACAAAATATTTGAAATTGGATCACAGGCGTTGGAGATATACTCTTTTAAGTAAATGTGTTTTTGTTCATTTATAAAAAAAATCAACTCTTATCCATATCTTCAAAAAATTGTTCTACTTTAATTTTTTTTACGGCTTTTTTATATTCTGCATAAAATTTCACATTAGAAATGATAATCAGCTTACCGAGTTCATAAATGCTGTAAAATAGTGTTATTTCACTTTGCCCTGTCTCCTCTTATACATTTTGCTTCATATTTAATTTTTTTGACGCCTTTCTTTCTGGGTTATGCTATTCAATGGTGGCAAATATTGAATTATGAAAATTTTGCTCAAACAAATACTCTTTTACTGTTAAAGTCAATTGATCGTCCAGAAAAGGACGGTGATGATATAACGCGTAAACGCGTTAATTCATCTAAAATAATTCTCCCATTAAATATACGGCATTGCATTGTCTCCCATGTCACAACCAGAAGGACTGCAGCGGGAGAGCAAAGCCTCATTTAAACCGGCAGCATGAAGCTGCTTGCAAACACTAAACCAATTTCATGCGCCCGCGGCTATATACTAGCGTTAACAGCATAGGCAAGGAAGAAGGGAGTCACGAAAATGCAGCACGAAGCAAATTTAATAATAGGGCCACAATTGAAAAATTAGACATGGGTAACAAAGTTATTCTGAAGAAGAAGAAGACATTTGCTACCCGAATCCTACGATCGTGTTAGGGAAAACACATTTTGCAACCTGTGGATATGAGAATTTGTATGGGAACAAAAGTAGGTCCTTTTTAAATTGAAAAATTAATCTAATATTTTTTTGAATAAATTTCAAATTATATTTGATGGTAACAAGACTGAAAGGGTGTCGTGGTCAACTGTGGGAAGAAATATGAATGGGTAAAGAATATTTATATGGATTGGTGGTAATAAGGAAGGAAAATGGAGAAAATATGGAACGGGTGGAAAATGAAATGGCTTACGGAAGACAGTGCTTTCTAGAAACAGCCCTTTGATTCCACAGGTAAAAATTCGATAGCTGGCATAGTCGTATTTTTCCTCTTTGTCCTCATAGTCGTATTTTTCGCGTCCCGGTGTTCGTCTGTCAAGCTGTGGTTGCTGAGATGCGTTCTCATTCGAATAAATCTAGACAAAATCGTCAAAAGGTCGAAAGTAACATTTGTAAACAATGACTTAAAACGTAAATTTCCTGGAAATACCAGGTTGTTAACATCGACATCCACTACCAACGGAAAGGTAATAATTCCTTGTATCTATTTCTTGTGCTATTTGGTTCGTGGGAGCAAACAGATCCCAGAAAAATACGCTAGAAGTCATTGTTTACAAATGATACTTTCGACCTTTTGACTATTTTGTCTAGAAATGTTTAGTAAGTAAAATAGGGAAGCGGTACCTATATTGAGCTCAGTAAGCAGACCTCCAGTGGAAATCGGTGAATATGCACTGAATACCGAACACTGAGTACACAAGTTGTTCACAATTTATTCGTCCATTTACCGTTAATCGTTTAGCAACACACAAAACATTCGATTCTGATCATTTTCTTCCAATTTAATACGGAAAAGTTGAAACTGCTATGTACCTATATTAATAATATGACGAAAAACATTAATCCCATCTGTGTACATATGTTAATCGTACTGATTTTAATCAAGAAAAAAATACAAACAAGTTAACGCTCTTCACTACTACACCCAAAAATAAAATAGATCATTTGACAGCACTTCACGTGTATTGGGTATCATGCATATAACCAAGACAATATGAAAGGGTTTGTTTGTTATTCTCCCATGAGAATATTGACAACAAGACTCACCATAACGCTGGGCATAGAATGCTTTATGAATGATTGAACACGCACACTAGCGTTGATGTGTATGCTATACAGTATGTGAGCAGTGCAACATCAAGCGATTACGTCGATTGTAAACACGGTTCAGAATAGGTGCAAGCGTGTTCAAATTATTGTGAAAATTAATCCCATAGTTTTCTAGTATTTTATCACGTATTCGTAGATTCTAGTGTGACTAGTGTAATAAGTGAAGTGTGATTTTTATGGTTTGTGCAATTACGCACCGAAAATGTGTGAGGATATAGTGCAATTAAAGAGAAAACTTGGAGTCTGTCTCGAGTATATTCCCTAGTACGGTTAAATCAATACGACGAATATGTGGTGCAAAGGTAAGAAATTGTGTTGAAAATCTGATTGCTCATTATTTTTACGAAATTTAAGTCTCCGAAACGTTTTTGTAGCTTTAAATTATATTCAAGACCTAATTTTATTTGCCAGGATTGTATATTCTTGGTTACTGCGTCCATTTATTAGAGAAATTAAACATCTTTTTACGTTTGAAGTTGGATGGCTGCAGAATGTGATGAATATATGTACTATGGTGAGAATAGGTTCCGCTTCCCTATATGCAAAAAAAAAATGACTTTTGTAGGTTGATGTCTTTTGGACGAAAAAAAAACGGAATTTTCCAGAGTAAACTGATACTTTTTTTACTCTCACGTATTTTTGGATTTGAATTTTATTTTATGTACAATATTGAATGAATGAATATTGAATGAAAACGGATCTGCAGTAATCTCCTCAAACTGTATACAGTTTTCATTTTCTAGGACCCGTGTAGAATCGTTCACTGTAACCGGCCAGTATCCATTAATGGGTTAAAAATATACCCATTTTTTAAAGTATATGAAGCTGTCAAAAAACTGGGTAATTTTAAATTGGTTTCCTTCCAAATCGAATTCATATACACTAAACGTTCGCACTACAACCTTTATTGATATAGCCTGTCTTGGTATCTACATTCATACATCTTGCTTTCACTGCAAATAATATGTATGTCATAAGATATCAAGATACTCCATATCACGTAATATACCTTGTAGTGCGAATGAGTTATTGGTCATTTGGGAAACTTTTACCCAAGAGGCTGGCTTTGTTCACCTCCAATTGCATACGGTTTCTACTAGGCCTATCTGTGTACAACACTGCTAATGTCGGAAACATTACAGCTTCGGCACACGAAAGATATTTTTCGCAATCAAACACCCCAAAACCACGCCCCCAGCACGCCCAAAGACATGTCAACTATGTTTCAAGTTGTTTTTATGGCCCTGAATAGGGCCATTTTGGGTTCAAGGGAACAGCTACGGACACCACCTCATTTCGTCATGTAACTGATTTACCTCGTGAAACCTCGGGTTTGGCTAGCTCTCCCTAGGTCGAAATAGTGCTAATTGAACGATAGACCAGCATTGGAAAGTAAATATGTAAGAAAATTCTATTGTTAACATTTAAGATAGCATTTGGTGGCCCTAAAAAGGACCGTTTGGTTTCAATGATGATACGGCCCTGGTTGTATTTCCTACGATGGTTGAGGGGCCACAATATTTAACGCGTAGAAGATAACTATGGAACCACATACTTGCAGCCATATGCTGCGACATTTCACTTCCTCAAAATTATTTGATTCCTATCGAATAATTGAAATTTTTAACAGCACAAGAGAAATATTCACTACTGCGCCTACTGCGTTGCAACAACAAATTTTGCTCTGCACAGCACTACGACTACCGCAAGACTGAATCAAATGTTCTGCTAAGAGCTGGTAATGGCGTCGGATACTATTGCACGAAAGAAGGCGGTACCAACGAAGTCAATGTGATACAAATTGCATCAAAGAGGCTGAACTTCTGTTATTGCGCCACAATAACTAGTTTTAATTAGTCTTAACAGAAATATTCGAAGTTTCCATTCCCAACAACTAATCCGCTTTACACAACTAGGAACTACGACGAACCCAACATGGTCGGTCTCTGGCATGTCGCAGTTCGGCTCGAATTATCCCTTCTAGAATTTCGTTCGTTAGTTGTTCAACGTTCTTTGTGATTTACCCCGGGACGCGGCGTTTAATGACTGCTATGTTCAATTACAAACAACACAATAGCAATTCAACTAAACAAACTCTTTAGTTAATTAACTGATCTGATCGTCCTGAAAAGGATGGGTTCAGTTGACGGGGGAGAAATAGGTTGCGATTCCACTTAGGCTTTTATGGATTTTTGTCTCCTTACGGGCGGCTTTTTCCCGCCAAATTGCAGGCTTCAGCAAAAATGATTAGTGCACGCTAGACGAATGATTTTGTTAACAGAGATATGCCTAATCTGCTTGCCACTGACAGCAACTAATCCGGTATGCACAACTAGGAACTGTGACGAACTCAACCACATGGTCGGTCGCTGGCGTGTCGCAGTTCGGCTCGAATTATCCCTTCTAGATCTGACGAATCCAGGTTGAAAAAAGAAGAAGACACCGAGTGGTGATAAATCTGACAGTTCCCATGTTAAAGAATAGGACAAACATTTAAAGTGCTTCTAATTAATTCAAATGAAATTCTTATTAAAAGCGGTTTGTTGTATGATGGAAGAAAAATCCAAATCTACTCAATAAAGACATTTTTAGCAAAACAAAAATAAAATTAAAATAATGGAATTCTAATTGAAAGCGGTTTGATGTATGATGGAAGGAAAATCCAGAACTGTACAATAGGGGGTTGTACAGTTCTGGATTTTTCTTCCATTATACAACAAACCGTTTTCAATTAGAATTTTATTTGAATTTTTGAGAAACATTTTAAAATGTTCGTCCTATGCTTTAACATGGGAGCTGTCAGATTAATTACCACTCGGTGTCTTCTTCTTTTTTCAACCTGGATTCGTCAATTTAGTTCGTAAGTTCTTTGTGAAATACTCTGGGACGCGGCATTTAATAAATGCTATGTTCAGCCGTGCCGCAGTAACTGAATTGCAAACAGCACAAAAGAAAACTTCAACCAAACTCTTTAGTTAGTAAGCTGGCCATCCTGAAAAGGACGGATTTAGTTGACTGAATTACAAACAGCACAAGAGAAAACTTCAACCAAACTCTTTCGTTAGTAAGCTGGTCATCCTGAAAAGGACGCATTTAGTTGAGGGGGAGAAATAGTTTGCGATGCCCCTTGGGCAGCTGCTCATCGTTGTGGCTAGCCATCTGCAGGTGACATGGGATGATTGATTTTTGTCTCGTCACGGGAGGCTTCAGCAGCCATGTTTCTCGCAACGAGGTTGACGGGAGCATCTGCACCAACGCTTCTCTAAGCAACGACTGCTCGCCAGTGTACCCTCCTTGGGCTGCAGGATGTTTGGCAGGACACCGTTCTGTGAAATTGTCACACCGTAGAACAAAAATTTCAGCACCACGTTGTTGCGGATGGCCAGCTGCAGGTGACGTGGGATGAATCTGGTCTTCGTGTTTTCACGGGTGGCGTTTTCTACAACGTGCTCGCCAAACACGTCTGTCGCATACGGATGCACAGCGAGAACTGATTGTTGGTCTTCCTTCGGTCGTTCCCACATGTTCCATAATCGCTGGCAAGGTTACTGTTGCAGTATGAACCAATCAGAGCGTAGCGCAAATATGATGTCATTTTCGACCAATAGCTTTGCGCGTTCAGAAATTTTTGTGAGACGGGAAAATTTATTTTGAATAAGAAGAAGACATTTGTTACTTGTTTCCTATGACCTTGCTAGGGAAAACACGTTTTTCAACCTGTTGATATGCAAATTTGTATGGGAGCAAAAGAAGGTCATTTTCAAATAAAAAATTGAACTACTTATACTAATTGAACTTCATTCAAATTTCAATGCGAAAAATTTGTGAGTCTTTTTGATCATATGGTGTATGAATGAAGTCATTCTGTTTAGTCGAACGAGAGTTATAAGGGCCTGTTCATAAACCACGTAGACTTATTTTTGAACATCTCAACCCCCCCCCTTCGTACACTTTTCTCCATACATTTTTTTAAATTTTTGTATGGAGCGTAGACTTTTACCAACCACCCCCCCCCCTTCCTCCAAAAAAAGTCCACGTGGTTTATGAATAGCCCCTAAGCGTTCAAAAACCTTTCACTTTTGCGTAACGCTCTCATTTTTCAAAATTTTGAAACGGCACCCGGTATAGAAAAGAGAAACGTAGTCCTACGTTAAAACCATTTTAGCGTTCTGCTGGCTCGCTTTGTTTAGTTGAAAGTGCGCCGTTCGAAAAATAAAAATAAACTTCGCCACGGAATCCAGTCCACGCAAACGCGTAAAATTTGGATGAACTGAAGGCTCAACTGGATAGCGATTGTTTCCAAAACCTAAGCGGTACGTTAATAATTTAATATAATAATATAATCACAACTAAAAAAAAAATCACGAAAAATGTGTGTTTCATACCCAATTCGCAAATAACAAACGTTTTGTAGAATGGGTTTTTCATACCCATTTCCCATATAACAAAGATTTTGAAAAATGGGTTAAACATACCCAATAGCCTGACGTACAGGCTGTTTACCGATTAATAGGTAAAGCCGTTTTACACATTAAAGGAGTTAAACCACTTAAGTTCGAAATGGGTGATATTTTACCCATTAATGTGTACTGGCCGGTTTCAGTGTTTGGTAGCAAACATCACACTCGTTCACTATTCTGTTAGCAACCGAGTGTTGATATTTTATATCGGTGGTGCTCTTGCGAGTGAATGAGTTTTTCCATGCTTGTTTTCAGCCACTTGATGCTATCCTTATTTTACTTGCTGGGCGATGTACATTGGTCCAACTTAAAGAAAAAGCCAATTTAGCAAGAATAAAATGAATATGTCCGAAAGTGTACACAGGACACGTCAATGGCTACGTCTGAGATGCTTTTAAAGTGAAAATGGGTCCTTAGTCCTCAGTCCCTAAAGGCGCAGCAACAAAGCAATACCATGCTGGAGGTGACTGGGTTCGATTCCCGGTCTGGTCTAGGATTTTGACATAGACTACGTCCTACGGCAAGGGTGGGATGTCAATTGAAAACTAAAAATAAGCGACCGTCACGATATATTGTCACAAATCAAACGCTAATAACTTAATAAATGCTCGGTTTATTTCGTTCGCTCCTTCGTTTGGTGCGTGGTGCACTGTTCCCTCTCGCGTTGTGTGATACACAGTCCGACCGGCACAAGTTTGTCTGGGAAACGTTCCCGTTTGAACTCACCCGATGCTGTGCTGTCATCCAAAAAGCTACTAGCTAACAATCGGTACGCCGTTCTGGAGAACGGCGATACACGGAAAATAGAGAAGAAGGAGAAATTGCCGCTACTGTTTGTGAAGGGATTCCCAGAGGGCTTATTGGATAGGGTGTACCACTACATCAACAAGGGCCTACGGTGCACAATCCAGCTCTGCTCGCAGGGCTGCAAGCTGATGGTTTCAGTGCTACCCCATTACTACGCTGTGAAGGAAATATTGAAACAAATAAACGTGCAGTATTTCACGCACGACATTGAAGCCAACAAACCCTTCAAGGTGGTTTTGCGTGGCCTTCCGGACAAGAAAACGGAGGAACTGGCCGACGAGTTAAAGGCCAATGGACTAAAACCGGTGCAGATCAACAAAATGCGTCGGCATGACATCTCGAGAAGCTATCGGGATCAGCTTTACCAGGTGCACTTCGAGAAGAACTCGACGTGCATGAAGGACCTCCAGAACATCAGAGCGTTGTTCCACATCCTCGTGAAGTGAGACCGGTACCAACCGATTTACCGCGACGTCACTCAGTGCCAGAACTTCCTGATGTTCGGGTATGGCACCAAAAATTGCCACATGGCGAAGCGCTGCGTCGATTGTGGCAAACACCAGGAAGCCGATGCTTGTGAGCGGATGGAGGATGCTGAGGCAGTGTGTGCCAACTGCGGTGTGGCGCACAAAGCTACAAGCAGGGAATGCCCGAAGCGGGCCGAGTTTATCGCAATTCGGAAGAAATCGTCAGCCAACAACCAACCCGACCATCGCTGACGATCTGGTCCGCCTCCGGCCTTCACGACCGAGAACTTTCCGGCTCTCCCTACACGACAAGTGCCACCAAACCGTCCGGTTCCCAGTCGGCCTTCGGTTCAACATCGGTTCGCAGCTGCAGCAACCCAACCATTCCAAAGCGATCTTCCAGGACCGTCGTACTCTGGTGCAACATCTGGCGCGATCGATGATTCGATGCTTTCAACGGAGGAAGTCGTTGTTATCCTGACCCAGGCCATCATCATCAAGCAATCCTGCAGAACACGTGGAGAACAAATTCAGGCGATGATTGCGTTCCTCAATGGACCGTGAAATCGTTAAAACTGCAAATTGGAACGCTTGTTTGCTGAAGAGCAAGAACATCGAGTTTATCAACTTTCTCAACGAGCGGACCATTGACATCGCAATCATCACCGAGACGCACCTCAAGCCTGAGATCCCAGATTTCCGTCTGATCAGACTTGATCGAACCAGTTCCTTCGGAGGAGGTGTCGCCATCGCCGTGCGTACCAACATCAACTGCCAGATGCTTCCGAGTTTGCAGCTCCAATTCGTCGAAGCCATCGGAGTCAAGGTCGAATCCACCGTCGGCCTTATCACTATCATCGCGGCCTATTGTCCCAAACAAGCAAGTATTAACAACGGGACAGATAGGATCTTACGAAACGACATCATCAAGCTCACTCGGAGGCAAGGGCAGTTCATTATCGCCGGTGACCTGAACGCAAAACATGAAACCTGGGGAAACGCACGACGGATTACAACGGCTCCATCCTACAAGATGACCTGGAAGAGGGCCACTACACCATTCTGGGTCCGTATACTCACACCTGGTTAAGCAGATCCGGGGTCCACGCAACGATAGACATCTTTCTCACCAACATGGGAAACAACATCGGCCAACCGATCGCACACCAGGAGCTCAGCTCAGACCACTATCCGGTGGTTGCTGAAGTTGTGTCCTGCGTCAACCGGCATTCGGTAACCAGGCGACACTACCATCGCGCCAACTGGGTCCAGTTCCGTCATCAGGTCGACAACACGGTCGATTACGATAGGCGCCCCGAATCAACCGACGACATCGATCGGCAACTGCAGTCGATCAAGCAGGCGATCTCCCAGGCCCGGGAGCACCACATTCCAGAAGTAACACAGGTGAGCAACTCTTTACCCATTGATAGTCTCACTAAAAACTTGATCCGTCTTCGAAACACCACTCGCAGACAGTATCAAGGTACTGGTCTGCGTGCCCTAAAACCAGAGTGCAATCGTTTGAACTAGATCATTAACGCCAGAATGGTGGATCTCAGAAACAATAATTTTGCCAACAAAATCCGCGCCTTCCCAGATTGTGCAAAACTGTTCTGGAAATTAACAAAAATTAAAAAAACCAAGCCTAGGCTCATTCCACCGTTGATCCCACTAGACAACAATGACTCTAAGGATCGTTTGATTACTCCCGCTGAGAAGGATGCTGAGATAGGTCAACATTTTGTTAGCTCACACAATCTTGGACAGAACATCGTCAGTCCTCACGAAGCTGCTGTTAATGAGCATGTGAATAACATCCATCTATATCCCAATGATTTTTCGGAGGAACTAGAAATCACAGCTGACGAACTGTCGACCTATATCAAAACATCGAAGAACATGAAGGCCCCAGGTTTCGAAAAAAATCTGAATTTGGTACTCAAGTACTTGAGTTCTCAATTCAACGAACATCTAGCATTAATTTTTAATCAATGCCTTAGACTTAGCTACTTCCCTTCGTGCTGGAAGTCAGCTAAAGTTATACCCATCCGGAAACCTGGGAAAAATCCTTCATGTTCTAAGAGCTATCGACCCATCAGCCTTCTCTCGGGAGTATCAAAACGTTTTGAGAAAGCAATATACCGTCGGCTCCTTGCATCTACCGACGAACTCAACATCCTGCTTGATGTAAAGTTTGGCTTTCGACGCGGTCGATCAACGGTAAATCAACTGAATCGAGTCACTAACATCCTCAGGCGAAACAAGTCTGTTTCAAAAACATCCACCATGGCCCTTCTTGACGTGGAAAAGGCGTTTGACAACGTCTGGCATGATGGCCTGGTGTACAAGCTGCATCGGTTCAATCTTCCTGTCTTTCTGGTGAAGATGATTAAAAACTACTTATCAAACAGAACATTCTGTGTTGCAGTTTCCGATGCGATGTTCAGTTTCCGATGCGCAGGAGGTTTCCGCCGGTGTTCCGCAGGGAAGCATACTAGGTCCACTTCTGTTTAACCTGTTCACCTGTTTGCCGATGATACCGCAGTCGTCCACAATGGTAGGGTAGTGAGAGCGATCGCATTGAAACTGCAGCGAAGCCTGAATGTTCTGTTAAAGTATCTCACAGACTGGAAGATCTACATCAATGCAGCGAAGACTTAGGTCATCCTCTTCCCACACTCGATATCGCCCAGACTTGTTCCGGCTGAGGATGTTAAAATTTGTCTAAACGGCACAACGGTGGAATGGACCAATGCAGCCATCTATCTTGGCGTGACTCTAGATAGCAAGCTGAACTTCAGGGAACAGGTTGATAAGACTGTCACAAAATGTAACGTTCTGTTGAAGCTTATGTACCCCTTGCTACACAGAAAGTCTACATTGTCCCTGAAGAACAAGCTTGCTATCTACAAACAGATCATACTCCCGGTTATCGAGTATGGCATGCTGATCTGGGAGAGCTGCGCAAAAACACACCACCTGAAACTACAGCGGGTTCAAAACAAGTTTCTCAGGATAATCCGGAACACACCTCCTCGGACAAGAAATTCTGAGATCCACCGTCTGGCCGAGATTAAAACACTCGAAGATCGTTTTAGTGAGACAATCAATAGGCACAGGACACGATGCCAGCTATCAGACCACCAAGTCATTCGGGACCTGGTACCCCTACCCTAGGTTTTTCAAATTGTAGTTATTGTAGCTCGGTAGGTTATCAAATTGTTTAAATTTAACCAACCAATCCCCATAGGGGATGATATGTACACTAGGTTAATAAATTAACAAATCACACCACAAATCAAATAAAAAGAACGAAGATGAAGAGCCCCTCTGGCTTATCAATTAAATTGTAAAAATTAAATGAAAACATTAACACAAACGACAAATAAAGACACATTTTAAGTAATTTCATTCGCTCGGCAGCTACTGAGCTGTCCAGAGCGGATATGGCCAGTAATGTCCTGGCAGCTGGCGGTTGCTAGTATTCTGCAGGAGGTTACGCGGGAAACAAATAGAATGGAGGGTTTGCGGCTGTCGCCGGTGAATGGCTGGCTGGACAGCCAATTTTAATGCAGTCGTATGCCATGCGCGTGGCAAATTTGGAGGGAAACATGCATGAACCTGATGGAAGCCATCTATCTATATATATATATAAAAATGAAATGCTGTCCGTTCGTGACAGCATAACTCACGAACGACACGATGAATTTATTTGATTTCTTTTTTGTTTGATTTGCCTTGGTTTCCAACAAGTTTATATGAAGAAAAATATAGACAAATTTACTGGAAAATGAAAAAAAATATCATAAAAACAAAAATGTGATTTTGTATGGGAATATCATACTAAAGGGTGATACGGTCAAAATTTGGTCAAGGGAAAACGCGTGTAAATCGGTGAAATCGTTTATTTAAAAAATCAAATTAAATTTCTTTTTCAAGTTCAATTAGTATAAAATTCAGGAAAAATATTCCGTTAGGCTTCCGCTTTTCCAAATCCGAATTGCCGGGCCTTACGCATGACCCCTGCCATCAGATTTTGTACAGCCACCTTGTCCACCTTCTTCGCCGCAGAAGGCCAGTTTGCCTTGAACTGCTGCTCGTCCTTAGCAGTTTTTTTGGTCTTCTTTAGGTTCCGCTTGACAATAGCCCAGTATTTCTCAATTGGGCGGAGCTCTGGCGTGTTGGGAGGGTTCTTGTCCTTGGGAACCACCTGCACGTTGTTGGCGGCGTACCACTCCATGGCCTTTTTACCGTAATGGCAAGATGCCAAATCCGGCCAAAACAGTACGGAACAACCGTGTTTCTTCAGGAAAGGCAGCAGACGTTTATTCAAACACTCTTTCACGAAAATTTCTTGGTTGACAGTCCCGGAAGCTATGAAAATGCTGCTTTTCAAGCCACAGGTACAGATGGCTTGCCAAACCAGATATTTCTTTGCGAACTTTGACAGTTTCGTGTGCTTGAAAATATCTGCTACCTTTCCCTTCCTTTGCCGTATAAAACTCCTGTCCCGGAAGCTGCTTGTAGTCGGATTTGACGTAGGTTTCGTCGTCCATTACCACGCAGTCAAACTTCGTCAGCATCGTCGTGTACAGCCTCCGGGATCGCGCTTTGGCCGTCGTATTTTGTTTATCATCGCGATTTGGAGTCACTACTTTCTTGTAAGTCGATAGTCCGGCTCGTTTTTTGGCTCGATGCACGGTTGTAGACGATACACCCAGCTTATTTGCGGCATCTCGGAGAGATAGGTTAGGGTTTCGCTTGAAACTACCGGCAACTCTCTTTGTCGTCTCAGCGGCTTCCGGTTTTCGATTTCCCCCCGATCCAGACTTCCTGGCTGTCGACAAACGTTCCCCAAACACTTTAATTACATTTGTAACGGTTGATTTGGCAACTTTTAGCGATTTTACCAACTTTGCGTGCGAGTAGCTCGGATTTTGACCACCACAAATTTTGATACGCTGCTCTTCTTGCTTGGACGGCATTTTGACAACTGAAGAGTGAATTCCAAAATCAAAATAGGAGCAACATTCTACACACACACACCTTCAAAATGAGGGGTGTTCAGGTTTTTTAAATGCAAAATTGAAAGAAATACGTCAAGTTGATATTGACCAAATTTTGACCGTATCGCCCTTTATGCTAGACAGCAAGACCATATTTCGTAATTAACATGACACCGAAAGAGGAGAGAATTGTTACTCAGCACCATTTGAAAAGATATACAAAAAAAAAATACATTAGAGTCGCTTATTTCGCAATTTTTACGGGGTTGTCGGAATTTGACGTGATTTGCGAAAAAAATACGCGGTTTTCGTAATTCACCCGAGTAGATACCGTTTGCTTAAATTTGATTAAAAACGCGTCTCAAACCTAACTTTTCTCGCTTTTTATTATTGTTTTGAGGATGGCACATATTTAGTAGCATCGTTCAAATTCAGATAGATCTCACCGGATATTGTTGCTGATGTTCAGTCTTCATTTGGACGACTTCCCTGTGATGCTAAAGGATGCATTTATGTCTTAACAGAAGTAGCACTACACTATTCGGCTAATATTTTCACATCATCCTTTTCCAATTAGTATTTCGTGCACATATGCAATACAATGAAAATTACAGGTAAAAAACACTTAATAATTGTGCAACGAAAGAAAAAAACCTTCAAAGCTCTCCATCAGTACACCACGTAGTGAGTGCATCTGAAATTATATGCCAACCACACACGCGCGCATGTGCGTTAGCTTCGTTCTTTGCCTCTGACCAGCAAATGGCCGTTTTCTACATTGCACTGATTTTCTATTTTCTCTCTCCACACACTGCCAACAATCATTATTCCCCGTTATGAGACCACTCTATAACAACTTAAAGGGCGATACGGTCAAAATTTGGTCAATATCAACTTGACGTATTTCTTTCAATTTTGCATTTAAAAAACCTGAACACCCCTCATTTTGAAGGTGTGTGTGTGTAGAATGTTGCTCCTATTTTGATTTTGGAATTCACTCTTCAGTTGTCAAAATGCCGTCCAAGCATGAAGAGCAGCGTATCAAAATTTTGCTCGCGCATCGCGAATATCCGAGCTACTCGCACACAAAGTTGGCAAAATCGCTAAAAGTTGCCAAATCAACCGTTACAAATGTAATTAAAGTGTTTGGGGAACGTTTGTCGACAGCCAGGAAGTCTGGCTCGGGGGGAAATCGAAAACCGGAAGCCGCTGAGACGACAAAGAGAGTTGCCGGTAGTTTCAAGCGAAACCCTAACCTGTCTCTCCGAGCCGCAAATAAGCTGGGTGTATCGTCTACAACCGTGCATCGAGCCAAAAAACGAGCCGGACTATCGACTTACAGAAGGTAGTGACTCCAAATCGCGATGATAAACAAAATTCGACGGCCAAAGCGCGATCCCGGAGGCTGTACACGACGATGCTGACGAAGTTTGACTGCGTGGTAATGGACGACGAAACCTACGTCAAAGCCGACTACAAGCAGCTTCCGGGACAGGAGTTTTATACGGCAAAAGGAAGGGGAAAGGTAGCAGATATTTTCAAGCACAGGAAACTGTCAAAGTTCGCAAAAAAAAATATCTGGTTTGGCAAGCCATCTGTACCTGTGGCTTGAAAAGCAGCATTTTCATAGCTTCCGGGGCTGTCAACCAAGAAATTTACGTGAAAGAGTGTTTGAAAAAACGTCTGCTGCCTTTCCTGAAGAAACACGGTTGTTCCGTACTGTTTTGGCCGGATTTGGCATCTTGCCATTACGGTAAAAAGGCCATGGAGTGGTACGCCGCCAACAACGTGCAGGTGGTTCCCAAGGACAAGAACCCTCCCAACACGCCAGAGCTCCGCCCAATTGAGAAATACTGGGCTATTGTCAAGCGGAACCTAAAGAAGACCAAAACAACTGCTAAGGACGAGCAGCAGTTCAAGGCAAACTGGCTTTCTGCGGCGAAGAAGGTGGACAAGGTGGCTGTACAAAATATGGCAGGGGGTCAAGCGTAAGGCCCGGCAATTCGGATTTGGAAAAGCGGAAGCCTAACTGAATATTTTTCCTGAATTTTATACTAATTGAACTTGAAAAAGAAATTTAATTTGATTTTTTAAATAAACGATTTCACCGATTTACACGCGTTTTCCCTTGACCAAATTTTGACCGTATCACCCTTTATAAACTGCTCATAACCATCAAGTCACTTGCGACAAAGCAGAAATATACTCTTTAAACACTTAATTTAAACCAACGCAACTAAGCTGATATTAACTTTTTCTCTGGGTACGGGGGCGAAGCACAAAAAACAAATACAAAACGGGGAAAACTACCGACCATCACAAATTTTTGGAAGGAATCGATTATATTCACTACACCTTACACAAAACACCTGTGAAAGCCAAACGTCTAGTTAATCAATTTGAATTTTTGAGCGCCCACCTTGAATCCACGTAACCCAAGCAAAACAAATCTTTTAAGGTCTCATATAACCATTTACTGCTGTTAAGTAAGTTACCTGCATAGCCCCTTCCAAACGATGATGTGACCCATTAACCTCGAGCTATCTTCGAGTAATTGGCACCCCACTTTTACTATCAATAATAAAATATTGTTAATGACAATATTGAATATCGACTCCGCAAAGTGTTATACATGCCTGAGCCTAACAAATAAACTATCTGATAAAAAAAAACATTTACTGCTGTGCTGCGAAAAAATTAAGTTATTTTACAGCACACATTTCCATTAATCTGCACTAAACTGTTTTTCTCATGAGTTATACTTATTCGCCAACTGTAACAGCCGGTGACCCATCTTATTCAGAATCAGCAAATTCAGTTTTTGTACACCAAATGAAACTAGTGGGCTCCGACTCATGCATAATCGTTTTGTCCGCTGAGCCAAATTTTTATCGTCTCCTTTTGTGTAGTGATCCGTATTCTTCGGCGAAACGCAACTGCCAGTACACGCTAAGACAAGAAAACCAAAAATTCGGCATAAAATACCGAAAATCCTACAAAAGTGCACATACTGAAATTATCGGTAAACATGGATTACCGAAATTTCGGTATTGCAGGAAAACCGGGAAAAACATTAATATTTACTTATTTTTGTACGGTAATTTTTACCGAAAATGCTAGCAACTCAATGAGAGCATTTTTAACCAAATATAGGTAAAATATAACGATAAAATCTGTAAATCCACTTTACTGAAGAACTAAGTAAAATCAAACGTTTTGTTTTGGTAAATTATACCGATACTTTAGGTTTTGCTACCAAAACCTAATTTTCGGTAAAATTGAAACCGTATTTTCGGTAATCTGATCTTAGCGTGTATAGTAAATGACGCCTGTACGTATGCAAAGCAAACGCTGCATGTGATTTATTCAGTGACACCCAAAATCGGAAAGCCCTGATTTGCTGCGATAGGAGTTTGAGGCAAGGAAGATCACCGGGGGAGGAATATTGTGGGCGAGAAGGGATTGATAATGGGGAAAGGAATTGATCTCTTGAAGGTGACGGTTGATAAGAAGCGCTTTGCACTTGAATGCTGGCAGTCCTACTTGCTCCTTTCTACGCGCTAATTGCTGCATATGGACGCATGCAGCTAGTCCACGAAACAGTTGGCAAAACTAACGCCCAGCACCTTCACCTCTTCAGCAGTATGAAGCCCTGGTATCGATAGTGAAGCTCCATCGGTAAATCCAACGCGATTGTTTTGTGCCGTTTGAGTTTTGCCCCGGCTACGATCTCGAAGCAGGCTTGGTTTGCTCCTCCGTTTGAGCGAAGAGTGGAGTGTATCGACCACGCGCACGGCAAAAGTTGTATAGTGCACCGTGCGTGTTCGGCATCGGCTCTACACCGACGAATACACGTTCCTCTCGTTCGAAAGTTTGCACTGCACTGCTCATGTGTTTGGTAAGAGCGCGCTCGCCGGGCAAACGATTGTGTTGCTCTACACGCTAAGCTCAGTTTACCATAATCGCAAAAAAGCGCACATACTCATTTATGTGTGAAGTTGTCTTTGCTCATATTTGAGTAAATTTGTATGGCAAAAAATACTCAAATATGGGTAACTAGTACCCATAGATGGGTACACACCAAATTTCCAAAATTATGTTCGGTAATTTTTTTGCTGAACTCGGTCTGTAAAATAGTAATTTCAACGAAAATTCTGTAAAATATGTCATTTTACAAAATTCAAGCACTCAAAAATACTGAATTTCTTTAATTTATAGAAAACTACCGAAAATTGTTAAAAATAAATACCGATCAAAACTGTAAATCATTGCAGTTCCTCAACACTGTAAAAAAAAATTACAAATGTACTGTAAATTTATTCTTTTGCAAAATAAACTGTAAAACAAGTACCGAATAAATTGTAAAATTATTACATGCTGTCAAACTCAACCTTTGCCACCATTTTAAAATTCGAATGTTCGCCAGTTCTGTTGTTTGACGGTGCAGCTAATAGTAAGTGCCAAAAATGGAACAAATATTGGACAAAATTGGAGACCTTCATGAAGGAGCAAGAAACCTTTCCTTTCTTCTTATATTTCATAGATGATGCAAGAAGAACCCATCGTATGATTTTTCTGCGGTCACCCCGGGATATGTGGAGGGGCTCGGGCGATGCATTGCATGGAACGATTGGACAATAGGTTTTTAGAAAGACGTTGAATACTGTGCGTGCTGTGTGAGTGCTTCGCTGCTTTTAATATTAATTACAAACCTGAGGACATGCAATTTTTCTCATTTATTTCCGCGGTTTTTCAAGGTGTGGGAAACCCTACAACAACGGGGGAATTTATTTTGACAAGCCTAAATTGATCAACTATCATCGAATGAAGTGTTCGTTTTTGAAGAATAATTTTAATAATGACCAATGATTCGCAAATAAATGCCAAAACATTTATTAATTTATCTTAATTATCTTAAATGATGAAAGCAAGAAAGAAAATAAAAAAAAACTTTTACAAACGAATCTGTAAAATTTGATGAGCAACTGTCAATTTTTTACGTTTTTTTCGGTAAAAATGTGACAGCGCGCGTTACCAATCGTTCGTTAATATTTACAGAATGTTTCGGTCAATTTCGACAACTCAGTAGCGAAGTTAAATTAACTGAACGGACTGTAAAACTTGAAAACTACCGAATCGACTACCGAATGTTCAGCTGTTTCATATTCGGTAAAAAATTACAGTATACTGTAAAAAATTCTAACACCCCGTTCGCACTACAACTTATATTACTTGATATAGAGTATCTTGATATCAAATGCCATGTACATTATTCCCAGTGAAAACTAGATGCTTATAGTACGTTCACACTACAGCTTATATTACGTGATATAGAGTATCTTGATATCAAATGACATGTACATTATTTCCAGTGAAAACTAGATGTATAGTTGCTGATATCAAGATACTCTATATCACGTAATATAAGCTGTAGTGTGAACGTACTATTAGATTCTGATATCAAGATAGTCTATCTTACGTAATATAAGTTGTAGTGTGAACGGGGTGTAAGTGTGTATGTGCACTTTTCGCGATTATGAGTATTCTTCACCTATATTTGGGTAAACTGATCTTAGCGTGTACGTGCCTTTCAACAGCCTTTCTATTGGCGTAGGGGAGTAAAAGCTCCACTCTGATGTCACCTTCGCATAAGGATGTTTAGAAGAATGAGAGAGAAATGGTTTACAAAATGTTTTTCTGATTAGATTCATGCGCATCATGAGGTTTACTGGATGATTTTTCATATAAAATTTTTATTCACAGAAAAAAATCTTTTGGTAGAAATCACTATGCCTGTGTTCAAAACAACCATGAAATTTCAGTCAAATTTACTATGTTTATTGTACAACCTACAACATTTATTAAGGCATGGTAAAATCAAACGCATTTATAGTCAGGGGAAGATTGTTGGTGTTTGTACTTAATTTAACCCTCGAAATGGTAGTTTCTACTGCGGTTGCTTTTATGTGTTTGATTTCATGACACCGTCAATGATGCAACACATACAAGATGTAAATAAAACTTAATTTACGAATAAATTAGAACCGAGGTAGTTTACTACCAATGTTTCATTGTGAAAATCGTCTAGAAGCACTACTGTATCGAATTGCTGTTGGTTGAAAGAAGTTTGGATATATTTTCCTTAGATATTGGTTGGTAAACAAATGTTTACTTGTTAATGTAATTTTGAACCAAAATTGACGAATATTGTCATAAAAAGCCTTTTCTCTACTGTTTCCTGCTGGCAATAAGTTCCCGTACAAAATTCAATCATTTTACGCCGTCATCTCATAGAAATCACACATTTTCATCATTTTCCAATAAACGATGTTTCGCATTAGGTAGCGCATTAGTAAAATGAATAATTTATCATGAAAACATCAAAGAAACATACAGGAACACTAATAATTTGTAGCTGAAAACAGTTTCCAATACGAATCGTGCAACTATTTCCCTGGGAAAATATAATATTTTCTTAACAGAGCGATTTTAACAAAAAAAAATCTTAGGTTCCCAACGAGAATTTTCACAATCCTTCAACGATCATCCACTTAACAGTTTTAACTTAAAAATAAAGGCAGATAAAGCTCTGCAAAGTACCAAATCCTTGTTTCTGTTTTAGATCTTTGGTGAATAATTCAATTCCCCACCTTGTTTCGCCATCGAAGACTGGTAGTTTTCAGGACTTATATAGACGGAACGAATGGACATTATAGCTGTGCTCGCATGGTCTTAAACAGCTTCCGGGCGGTTCCCAGGAAACTAGTTCTTAAGTACATTGTGAAGAGTCAATTGTACGTCATGAGCCACACATCCTTCTCCTATAAGATGACCCTGTTCAATAATAGACAAATCGTCTATGCTTTCATACATATCAGCTTCATCGTCCACTAAAAAAACAATGCACCTTATATTTAAGTGCAATCACCTATAGATTTGGGCAAAGGGCAAAGGTATTGCTCTATATTGGTGCTGCAATTATTTTTTATTAATTGTGGACAAATACTATTCATGACCCAAAGAGTTATTTACCATATGTGCAAGAAATATATAGTCTTTAAGTGCAACAGCTGAATAGATATTAATTATGGTGTACATGGATTGCATTAACATTTCCTAATAAAATTCAAACGAGTTTTTAGTACGTTTTATGTGAAAAGGTGCATGGATTTTATTTTTTCATAAAAAGGTTAGGATTGATTGGATTTTTTGCATCTTTTCATGTAATAAACAAAATGTGTGATTAAAAGAGGATTTATTTATACTAACAAATAAAATTACATTATTTGTTTCATTTACATATAGTATCACGCGGTAACTACACTCTATCGTGGTAAGCAGCTCTTCTGCGGGGTTGGAAAGAATGCTCGGCAGATCTGAAATATTCAAACTAAACACTGTTAACATGGCAAAGAAGAACATCTATAGTAATTTATTACCTTCAAAAAATTCAGTTACTTCCGCTGGCAAACCAAGAACCTCAACCGCCACAGGGTGAACTTCTCTTTGCTTTCCCTTATTACAATTTTTTTCGTCTATAGAGTAGATCACAGTGACGTCACACCTCAGATTTGACAGATACTGGTGCCCTTGTGTTCAGAAATTCCTGCGTGAAAAACAAGGACGGATAACAGGGTATAAGAGATAGCAACAGCCGTCGTGTCACCCGTCCTTGTTTGTCACACACGAATTTCTGAACACAAGGGCACCAGTATCTGTCAAATCTGAGGGGCGGAGTTATGGTGATTTGGTCTATTACGACAAAGCAGCTGATTGTTTTTTGAGTCCGGTTTTTTATTTCGTTTTAAGTGCGAAGATGGATAGAATTGGGCAAAATGAGAACACACTTGAATGGCATTTCTCGCTCCATTGAAAATTATGTGCGGACCATATAAGTCTCATTGGAAACGAACCTGCGTATTAAGTGACAGGTGTTAAAAATTATGTGCGGCAAAGGAAAATCATACTGGCCCACATGATTTCAATTCGAAGCAAAAATTGACTGATTTAAGTGCCAATTTTAATAACAAAAATTATTGATTTATTTTCAGTGTCCGAAAGATCGGGTGATGGTTCAGCTCCGTCGTCTTCACTAGAAAGTATGAAAACTAATTCTTATGTAATGATATGTATTTGCCCTGTTAAAAGGAAAGAATTTAAATGCAACATAAATAATATCACTCGACGATACTTCGGATTAATTTCTTCACTATTATTGAAAATAAGCCTTATTAAAGCCTGATAGAAGAAGTAGTAGTAGTAGTAGTAACGGAAAGATCGTAAGCTGTGTGGATTTAACATAACGCGGATTAAATTTTCCCAAACATCGCGTTTTCGAAATTTTTAATTCATTTCGTAATTGTCAAATTTATTTGAGTATTCACCAAACAGAATATCCCTGTTATTGGAAATATATATGTGAAAATTTATTTCTCATCTGCCAGAAATAAATCTTCCAGAATATATGGGTTATATAAAAAGCTATTGTTACTTTGATACATTTTCGAAGAAATGTTCCGTCGCATTAACTGGCATTGCAAAAAGCTTGCGCATTTTGTAATGGAACAATACAATATGTAGAATAATGATAACTTTTTGTGATTTTTTTTTTCCAAAATGTACCAAAGTGAATTGAGCGTTAAATGACAATTATTTTCATTTTGTCAAATGGAACACATCATTTTTCTAAAACAGGGCTATCAAATTAACCAAATTGCAATGCAGCTCTCAAAACTATCTTCATCGTCCTCGCTGTCTGCATCTTCGAAAGGATTTTCGCCATTTGAAGCTTGTATGTCTTCACGCTCAGTCAAATGAAGAGTCTGAGCATCTTTCATTAAATTGGTTGCTTTTATGAAATTAGAACCTTTATAAGTAATGACAGAGTGAACTTGACCCAGATCAATGTTAAAGTTATTTATAATGTTAAAGTTATTCACTGAGGCCAAATTTTTTCACCATAGCGCCATTTTCCAAAATTTGAACTACAATCCCAAGCACAGATCTTTCCCTACGCTATGCTAGGTCCGCTTTTATTCAAAAAATGCGACCTGCGAATGCTGGTGATATGCACATTACGGTCCATCGATATACTTTTGAAAGTTTCTTTTGAACATCTCCCGCGGAAATGTTTTCCTTGTTCTTCGTTAGAAGTCCGGACTCCACTGCCTTTTCCTTGTGAACGGAAGTAATATGCCGAGTCAAATTAAATTTCTAGTCACGCTGCAGCGACCGCCCTTTACACAATGAGCATATAAACGGTTTTTTCGGAACCATTGTGACAAATTAATTTCTTTTCCGAAAAAACTCGACACATCCCCACTTAGCTTCCATTTCTCAGCCATCATTGAAAAACAATACATTACTCAACAAAAACATCTACACTCCATGAGATAGGTACGACCGCATACTAACGCTGACAAAATTCCGAAATCCAAGAGCACGGAGCATCTTTGTTTTGCTCCGTGTTTCTCTTTCTGCGTGACACACGCTCCCGCTAGGCAATGCTCTTGCTCTTTTTTCAAATTCTCGTGCACGGCGTGCAACCGATGATTTAGACGGCGTGTGTCGAGTTTTCTGCTCCGCGTGTGGTTTAAAACGTACACATGCTAGCTACACGTGCGAAGAGAAGCCAAGCCTGTCTCCAAGCAGTCAAAAAGCTGGAAAATTCGTTCTGCCGTCCGTGTTGAGATTGCAATCACCGTGATGTCGTCAGCATATACAACGCAAAGATCACCACTACACACACGCTCCACACGTGATAAGAGGTGGTGGAGATAAATCACGAAGAGCAGCATCGACAATAGATCTCCCTGCCGAACGGATCGTTCGATACGGAACGGATGTGAGAGGTGCCCATTCACAAGCAGCCGGGACGACGAGGTCCTTCAGCCGAAATCCTGGTTGATACCAAGAGAGAGCAAGGTCCGATGCAGGAACTCATGAGGGACCTGATCAAACGCGTGGTCGAGATCAAACGAGATTAGCTTCCCCTTCTGCTTTGTCGCGATAAGCTGTGCTATACGACCCTTGAGCGAGAGTGTAGCTTGATATATTATGGTTTCAGTTGGAAATCGAATTTATCGACTAGCGACAATCGATTTTACTCTCGTTCTGTACGTTATAACTAATGTCGGAAGTAGTGCGCTGTACGGCGCATCTAATGCGCCATACAGCGCACTGTTTCCGACATTAGGTATAACGTACAGAACGAGAGTAAAATCGATTGTCGCTAGTCTATATATTCGGTTTTCAACTGAAACCATAATATAGAGCGGTCGGTGTTGGCGCATTTTTGAGCGTAACTCAAAACTCGATGTGATCACAGTACACGTTCCAGCCGAGCTTTCATGACACGGGAGAGAATTTTGTGGTCGACGTTGAGTAAGTTGATGGACGGTATGCTCTCTCAGTGCCATCGCCACCTCTCTTTTTAACCAACACTATGACACCATCGGTGAATGCTGTGGAGAGCTCATCCGTTTCATTCATGACGAAGAAAAGCTTCCTGTAGATGATGTCGAATGTATGCTGATAAAATTCTACCGGCAAGCCATCGATGCTCGAAGAATTTCGTTTTTGCGACGTCCGGATGGAATTTTTCAACTCGTCTACGCTGAAATCTGTCATTAGAGCTCTATTTGTTTCGTTGTTCTCTGGCACGACTCGCTCAGTTTCGAACGTATCTTCTCCGTTTCGTCTCGTTTCTTCCGCCGCGTATAGGTCCCTGAAGTATCGAAACATGTGCTGTTTGATCTCTCGGGAGCCTTGAATTTGTTCTCCTTGCTCCGTCTGCAAGCCTGTTATCGTTTTTTTTCGACGTCGGTCGCCAAGCTGAAAAGTTGATAAACTCTCCCTCGCAACGAACGTTTCATTGAGGTGAATGAAGTTTTGCGCAAACTGTTGCTGCAGCGTTAGCATTTGCGCTTTTATGCGGTTGATGGTTACCAGCATTGAACGATTCTGGAAATAGCCATCATACGCGTGACGTAGCTATTCGTAGAGCTGTTGTTGTTTTACGTGGAAAATCCTGAGACCTTCGCGTGACTTCCAACGAAAAAAAAGGAATAAAATCTTTGGTTTCGCGTATGAGATCCACCATGCCATCCAGGTGGGGAAATTTCTTCGCTGGCGGGTCCAAAACTGCCACTGGTCTTGAAATACCTCTAGATTTTCTGTCGTCAAGAGGTGAGGGCGGAACGACCATAAGGGAAGGTCCATTAATTATGTCACGCAGTAAGGGGGGGAGGGGGCGTTTGAGAAAACGTGACGATCCATACAAAAAAATTTGGTGGTCCATACAAAAAACGTGACAAGGGGGAGAGGGTGGGTTAAAAAAAGTAAATTTTTGCGTGACGTAATTAATGGATGTTCCCTAATCCACGTCCTTGTTCATGGCCAAGATGTGGAAGGCAAATACGTACTGTCAGAGCTTTGTGGTCGGTGAATGAGCATACGTGCATGGCTGCGCATCACAGGTGTTTACATAGCCCCGTGCTGATGTACATGCGATCGAGCCTGGATGCCGCGGTGTGTGTGACGTACGGTAGTGCGGGAGTAGTGGGTGCAGTTTCAGCCAGTTTCAGCCACAGTGGGGTGCAGTTTCAGCAGCTGCCATACGGTCGCTTGAAGAGCCGTGCTTGTATTTGCACTCGTGGAGGCGCTCGGACATAGCACAAAGTTAAAATCGCCAGCGAGGATGACGTGTTGCGTATTAAACCGAAGGTAGTATACGATCGTGCCGTTTAAAAATATTTCCCTCTCCGCATGGAAAGCTGACCCCGATGGTGCATATACATTGCATAGTGTCATGTTTTGTATCCTCACAGCGATGAGGCGACCTTCCAGGCTCTTCTCTACATGCGAGAATTGTAGGTGGTCTATAGCGCTATTGCCGTTCCAAGCCTTGCATGATCAACGTTGAAGAAAACGTTGAATCCAGGCAGAGAAAGCTACTCGTTCTCTACCTCCTGGAGAAACACGATATCCAGCTCCATCGTTCGAATAAAGGGTCGGAGTGCTTCAATTTTCGTTGTGTTCGTAATGTTGTTGATGTTGGTTGCAGCGAGGTTATATCTGGAGAACTCAGCTATTACGACGGTTGTTTACTCCCATCTCGCATACCACCGTCGTCCTTCAGGCGAGGCTTGTTGCCTGGTGAGCGATTACGGAGCTGCATCTGGTGCTGGTCTTTGAGACGACCGACGTACCGGTTTTTTTGCCATCGGACTTGCCGCTAGCAGTTTTGCGTTCCACTCCGCTGCTAGCAGGGGGCTGTTGACCTGGGAAGGGGGCCAACGACTCGCTGCCCGATGGGTGAGTCGAAGCCGAGATGGAGGCTAACGGGGGGGAATTTTGTTCGGTTACGGCTGGTACTGGCAGCAGCTTCTGTTGCCAGTGGGGAATTGGTTTCGGCGGTGGCATGGTCGTTTTCGCCGAGTGTGTTTCGAACCGAGGCTGAGCAGCTTGGTTCGAGGTCGTTTTTGTCTCGTTCGGACTGTGTGTGGCCTGGATTGGAGTCGGAACTTGTGTCGGTTTTTGTGATGGCGTCTGCTTTGCAGCATCGGCGTACGAATTTTATACGCAGTTTTTTGTTCTGCACGCACGTAGCCCCAATGTGGATGTATTCGCGGCAGTGTCGGCAAGTTTGACGCTGCCCGTAATACGCCACTTGTGTCATCTTGCCATCGATGGCAACCCACGACTCGATGTTTCGTTCGACGATCATTTTGGCTATGCGGACACCAGTCGAGATGTCAGGGAAATTGACATCAACTGCGTTTCGTTGCTAGCGTACTGCGATGACGTCGCCGTTCCTTCTTAAGAAGTCGGTGGTTTTTTGGTCCGACACGTCTTCGGACAAATCGAAGAGCCTCACCTCCATTGCTCCATCCTCTAAGGTGATTCTCAACGGATATTTCTTTCCGTCGACAGTGATGTCGTGCTTGCCATCGTGATCCTCGCAAGTGCGTTGCGCCAACGCCAGATCGATGACTTTCACGAATGAAACTCGGAAGGTTCTGCTGTTCTGAATCCGGAGCACTTCACCTTGCTTCAGACCCATCACGGTCGCACAACAACTATGCACTTAAGCATTGTCCGGTTTCTTCGGCACGTTCGCAAAATCTATGCGAAAGGTGTTTTCTTGACGGCCCATCGCGGAGTCGTTTGGACGTGAAGTGACACTGAACGACCCAAGATGAGCAACAAGAGAGAGAACAAAAAAAGAAAGTAGTTTGTGTTCGACTTCCACAGAGCAGTAACCAAAAACGCGTGTATTCAGCTCGGAAGTTGAGCGCTCACTAACTATTCGCAAACGACATAGTGATGTATCACTGCGTTGATGTTCAGAATATTCTTTGTTTCGAAACTTTTCATTTGTTCGTACAGGTGCGATCGTTTGTGGAAAGATTATTGTATTAGCCGTAGGACAATATTTACCCTTCGTTGTACATTTCAAGCAACCATGTTTTCCATTGAAATTGATCACACGCTTGATGAAAGACCGCGCTGGAGAGTCGTAAATTAAATAACGTATTCTGACTGCAACCTAATGACCAATCCTGATTGTAGGATGGGAAGAAGCTCATCAATGAAAGGATTAAGAAACTCTGTGGCATTTTTGGGGTTGCTGGTTCCATAGTATATTCCTATTGCCATAGGAGTCATTTCAGGTAACTCATGAATGCAATATTATAGAGGATTGGCCAAAAGTTGTTAATTTTCCGAAATTTCCACGATGCTCTCGGAGTCCTCATAATTGTTCGCGCATCGTTCGGCAAATTCAAAACCAAGTGTGAGTTGGGGATTCCTACCAAAGATTTTTCTGCTGCCTGAGCAATGAGGAAGTCAATAGACCAGCTCCGAATATCATCAACAAGATTTGAACAGCCAGCTGAAAATTTTGTGTTATAAACATATACAAAGGGTCACTTAACTCAGCCTATTATGCAATGATCGATTACATTACTCTGTTTTCAAAGTCAAACAAACTATTTTTATAAAGTTAGACACTTTCGAGGAATGTATGTGTATGTATGTATGGTAGCCACCATCCCCTCTAGCCCTTGGCTTGGATGCAGCTCCACTTAATAGCAAAATCAAATTGGGCCACCGATCTGAATTCGCACTATCGCTGTATGAAGGGCCAAAAACGGAGGGGTGGACCCGTAAGCAGAGACACTTACACGAAATCCACGGGAAATTAAGAATCTCCTTCCAACGATATGATCCAACAAATCGAATAACACAATTTGCAATACTCATTAAGCTTTCTACAGGATGGCTTGTTAAGAAGGGCGCGTCACTCTCCCTGAAACTGTTGGAGTAGAACTCGCAGCACCACACTCGAATCGGTAGGATAAGAAATGATACTGTTTGTTCCCTCCTAGACTCAGGCAGTCAATCAAACCATCGTCCAGTTTCAGCTTGAATGATACCCTGGTGCTCCCTCCCAACCCAGTATTTATTATATTTATATAAATATAGATGTAATGTAATAATAATATGTTATATATGAATATATAGTAGAGCAAAACTTATATAAGGATATTTAGTTAAATTATGTAATAGTTGGAGTTCACGAGCCTATGATAACCATGTTAAACTAAATTAATTAACCTGCTGAAATAATAATATTAAGGCAGTAATAATAATATGCAGCTTCGTACCACTTTGTATCACTGATAGGTGACTGTATCTCTGGAATGTGAAGGTCATCTTGTTATTCATTGAGGTATAAATATCAATAAAGCATTCAATTGTATATAAAACCATAATATTATATTATTACGTATTTAATCATGACATATAGATATGTAACCTTCTGGAATGAAGAGCATTTATTAATTTTCATTATTATTTGATATAATGTAATAAAATAATTATACCGGCCGGATCACCAATCTGAAGCAATTAAAATTTAATTTATTATTTTATTACTTCTTCCATAATATTATATTTATGATATGCAATTAATAATGATGAACAGCTGTGTTCCGCTGAACCGCTCAAATAGTAGTTGATGATCGTGTACTGAAATGTTAATGTCATATTACGCCATTTAATGGAAAATATAATGAAGGAATTAAAGGTTGAGTGGTCGAGAGAGTCGTCAACATTTCAATTAATGAAAATATGCTAGAGCTTGTAAAAAACATGCATCATATAATAACCCGACCAGAAGCGTATAACATAAAAATTACAAAATTATAACAAACCTTGTTACGACTAACTGATTATGATATGAATTTGTTTAAGACGTTTTCATCTGGATAATTGTAAAACATACTTTCAACATATTATGATATAATGCCCAGGGAGGCACAAGCTGCGTTAAGAAAGTAAATTAATTTTAACACTAGCTGATATGATTTTGCTACATCGAAACAAAACTGTTACAAAGATTGTTTTGTTTATGTTATATGTATATCATAGTTTGCTATAATTTTGTTATCTCTAGAGGATCTTTTGTTAGAATTTCAGTTATTCTAACAACATCCGCGATCTAAATTCTAACAACCTCTGCTATGAAAACAGCGTAACTGAATAACAAAACTTGAAATAATTTTGTTGTTCCCTTCTGGTCGGGAACACATACTAGTATCTACACATCTATATATACATCCATTGCTACTTTCGAGAAGGCCACTCCGACGGTGCTAGATACAGCTGAAAATTGATCCCCATTCTTACTGCTGCTTCTAATAGAAGATGATCATCCTATAACCGCAAGACCTCCTCTCCTAAACTGTATGGTACCTGAGAGAAATTTACCTTTCTGGCGTAATAAATGTAATGAAATATACAGAATTATGCTATGAATAAACAATGTCCTATAAGATAAAATATATAGTGAGGGTATATTGTAATATGAACTGAAAATTACATGTGTGCCGACTGCTGTTTTGTTGCAATTGTAGACAAACTTGCGCATCCATTATGAACCAGAAAATTTAGGCAATGTATGACCGCCATGAAAAAAAAAGAATTTTAAATTTTAAATTATTTTGTAATACCTGACGACCTGGAAGACCTGAAAGATATGAGAATGGAAAATTATGATATGATTTACCGGTCGCACCCCCTCACTTCGCTATTGTCGGATTGACAACATTGCCCAGGCTACGCCAACCAGCGTCTCCATGTTTCAGCTGGCAGTCTTTTGTGATCATATGACTCGTGGAGGCGTGAGGTAGGAACTTGTGAGGACCAGAGGTCGGTCGCACCCTCCTGCCAAGTTGTCAACTCACCATTTGAAGCCCAAGTTAGACACTTTCGAGGAATCTGGATTTAATGTCGGTCTATAAGTACAAAATTGGGTCTATTCGTTGATGCAACTTCATCCCATTCGATGAATTTATAACTTAATGCAGTTTTTATACGGTTTTTTTTACGTTGGACTATGTCTTTGTTTTATATACTGGGGTACAGTTTAAAAAACATCTATTGCGACCGTCACAAAATGTGCTCAGATTTTGAGCGTTAATATATCAGTCATTTCTCCAAATATTTACAAAATGTTTGCACCAATCCATGGGAAATATTTCTTCGCGTCGATTCAGATAATGAAAGCCATTGATTTTCAACATAAAACTATTGAAAATAACGCAAATATAAGGTGATGTCTTATAATGTCGATTTTTGAGCGTAAATTTACCAAATACACTGTACTTCCTAGCACAGATTTCATATTTAAGTAACGAACGTCTACTAGGCAGCTACGAAGGTTACAAAATGGGTACTTCACATTTTGCTATATCAATTCCAGTTCGATCAAGCGACACGTACGGACATGTTTTTCGCTCTCTCACAATAAAAGTTTTTTTTTTGCCCCGTTTTTTCCCCTCGCCCGCTTTCTCGCGATTGCGTGTTCGGTTCGCGATCTATCGCCTGCGTTTGCTCATCTTCTGGTGGTGGAAAAGAAGAAAAAAGTGTTGCAAAGTTCGAAAACATTTCCCGCTCGACCTATTGCCGCGGCAATGGGTCGAAAAAATCGACCAACGGTGACATCTGCTCCCAAATCTTTACCGCAACCGGGCAGCTTCAGACTTATATCAAATGCTCAAAGAACACGAAGGCCCCAGGTTTCGATAATATATTGAACTTGGAGCTCAAGTAACTGAGTCCCCAGTTCTATAACCATCTGGCGATGGTTTTCAATCATTGTCTTCGACTTGGCTACTTCCCCACGTGTTGGAAGTCAGCCAAAGTCATCCCCATCCAGAAACCTGGGAAAGATCCTTCATGTTCTAAGAGCTATAGGCCCATCAGCCTTCTCTCAGGATTATCCAAGCTGTTTGAGAAAGCGATCCACCGTCGGCTTCTTTCATCTGCTGACGAGCTGAACATCTTGCTCGACGAACAATTTGGCTTCCGACGTGGTCGGTCAACAATTCACCAACTTAACCGAGTCATTAACATCTCAGACAGAACAAGTCTGTTTCGAAATCATCTGCCATGGTACTTCTCGACATCGAGAAGGCCTTTGATAACGTGTGGCACGATGGCTTGGTGTACAAGCTGCATCAATACAATCGTCCCATCTTTCTGGTGAAGATAATGAAAAATTATCTTTCGGACAGGACATTCCGTGTTTCGCTGCAAGGTGCAGTTTCCGATGCACAGGAGATTTCCGCCGGTGTTCCACAGGGAAGTATACTAGGTCCACTTCTGTTCAACCTATTCACCTCGGACATACCCCCGCTCCCTGAAAATGGATCTCTGTCGTTGTTCGCCGATGATACCGCAGTCGTGCACAATGGTAGGGTAATAAGAGCGCTTACAGTGAAACTGCAGCGAAGCCTGAATGTTCTGTCTGAATACTTCACCAAATGGAAGATATGTATCAACGCGGTGAAGACCCAGGTCATCCTATTTCCACACTCCAACTCTCCAAAACTTGTTCCGCCTGGGGATTGTAAAATAAACCTAAACAACACAACGGTGGAATGGGCCAAATCAGCTGTCTATCTTGGCGTTACAATACACAGCAGGCTTATTTTCAGGGAACAGGTTGACAAAACTGTCACAAAGTGTAACGTACTGTTGAAGCTACTGTACCCATTGATCAACAGAAGGTCTAAATTATCCCTGAAAAACAAGCTTGCTGTCTACAAGTAAATCATACTTCCAGTCATTGAGTACGGCATGCCAATCTGGTAGAGTTGCGCTAAAACACATCACCAGCGTGTCCAAAATAAATTCCTCAGGATGATCCTGAACACCCCTTGGAGAACAAGAACATCTGAGGTCCACCGTCTGGCCGAGATAAAAATGCTTGACGATCGCTTTAGTGAGTCTATCAATCGGTACAGGGCACGCTGCCTGACATCGGATCACCAGATCATTCGGAATCTGGTTCCCCACCCCTAGGATTTTCAAATTGTAGTTTTAGTTGTAGATTAGGTAGGTTATCAAATTTTAAAACTAACAATGCCCCAAGGGCTGAACTGAAATAATTTATTAAAACACAAAACACACTTAACACATAAAACACATAAAATGTTAAACAAAGCTGAAGAGCGCATTGGGCTAAAACGCTTAAAATTGTGACAAAGAATTAAAATAAAAAAACGAATTCAGAGAAGAACATTTTGCTTTAGTATTTCAATATTTTATTTTTATTTACTATTTATTTATTTAATTAGATTTACGAACGCAATTGGCGGCAGCAAGTGTTGCCCAAAGAGGCGTTGGTTTCGATGTTCCCGTCAACCGCTGTGAGAAACATCGCTGCTGCAGCATACGAGTTGGCGAGAAAAAAAAAAGCCACGCGAGACAAGAGTCAATCAATCCACGTCACCTTCAAATAGCCACCCGCAACGAAGAAGAGCTGAACGAAGAAAGATAGCCCAAGTTTAATCGCAAACCATATCTCTCCCCCGTCAACTAAATCCGTCGTTTTCAGGACGACCAAATCAATTTGCCATTTAAAGAGATTATTTGGTTGAATTTTTCTCTTGTGCTGTTTGAATTTAAATTACCGCGCCCGGCTATTGATGATGATGATGATGGTTCCGCCCTTACCCCTACAAAGGTTTGAGCTAGGCGATTTTATCTTTAAGATAATTAATTTGGTAACAATTCAAACCAGTTATGCAAAAAAACGAACTGATTTCATCTACAGATATAAATTTCTTCAAAAGTATCCTTTTGCTTCACAGCGACATAATTGTGAAAAGCTTTGATGTTAACCACAAAAGTTCGCAAGTATTCCCAGCGATCAGGAAATTCTGTTGCAATTCAGATCACAGAATCCAATCAAAGGACATTATCAAAAGACAAGCAACATTATATAAAAGACATTATCAAAAGACAAAAGAATTGACGAAGAATTCCCCGACATTCAGCCAGACAACTCGCTACTATTTCATAGTCCCATCTAAAGCATCAAAGGCCAATTTTTTTAACGAATTCAAAAAGAAGTCCATCATATCTGTATACCGCGCTCGAGGCTCAAACAATTGTAGACTACTTTCTTTATTATTTTTTTTTTTTACTAACACAACATTATACAAATTTCCATCATCATCACTGTGACGAACAAAACAGTGAGTATGGTAGTATTGTAAATGTGAAAAAATAAAATTTAAAAAATAAACTAGCCAACTCATTATAATCCGTTTGTAAAGAACTTCGTCAGATACATTCTTCATTTTTACAAAAAAGCAACATAAATGTACAAGAAATGGTCTACACAAAATAATCCGTTTTATAATAATAAAACATCTTCAGGTACAATCTTCATAAATATTTAAAAAAAAAAACAATTTTTACGCTTGCTGCTCAAAATACAGTGTTAACGTGTGAAATACATAGTCTTTTAAATTCTGAAAGTGCTGGTGCACGTTTAATGTGTCTTGGCATCGAATTGAAAACATTTATTCCTTTAAAATATAATGAGTTTTGTGAAGCACATGTCAAGAAATTCGGTGTTCTTATTTCATCCGCGTTTCTAGTATTATATCTATGAAAATCTACTCCTCTTTCAATTCGATCACACAAATATCGAGGAAGCAAACCATTTACTATTTTAAAAATGAACACCATAGTTAAATACACAATTCTTTGCTTCACTGATAGCCATTGTAAAGCGTCTCACATAAAAGTCGAGGAAGTGAATCTGTTACATCTTAAAATCAAACGCATTATTTTATTCTGCAAACGCTGTAACCTCAATATTTGTATTAATTGGTTGGCCAAGAATAAAATGGAAGGGCAAAACTTTAAATGAGGGGAGATGATTGATTTGTATAGCTGTATTTTACTGCAAGTAGTTAAATCATTTTTTAATCGGCATAGAATTCCATACTTCTTGGCAATTTTCTTGATGACATTGTCAATGTGAGCATTGAACTTTAGCTTGTCATCAATAATCACGCCAAGATATTTAATCTCCCGAACGCGATCAATTGCCTCATCATCAATCGTAACTGAGACATTCTCATTTACTCGATTCTGCGAAATTACCAAAAATTTAGTTTTACTTATATTCAATTTCAATTGCTTACATTTCAACCATCTACTTAGAAAACGCAAATCTTCGTTCAAATGGGTAACGGCTTCATTTAAATCTTTAGCTGCAATGAACAACACAGTGTCATCTGCAAACAGATTAATGTCACAAAATCGTAAAACACGTCGCATGTCATTAATATACATAATAAACAAAAGGGGCCCTAATACACTTCCCTGGGGCACTCCAAGGTTATTCCTCACGGAACTGGAAACAGAATCAATAAAAACCGTCCTTTGAGTTCTGTCAGACAAATAGCTTTCAAACCATCTGTATACAGTACTTTTTTTTTTTTTTGTCTTGATTATCGAGATTTTCAGCCTCGGGCTGGTTCATCTCCCGTCGTAGTCAGTCAAACGCCACTTTTGGGCATTTTCGTAACTTCTCCGGGGGTGAGATTCAAACTCGGGACTTAGGCGTGAGAGGTATGGATGTTAACCAATACGCCGGGGTCGCCCCCGTAACAGCAAAAAATGTTTGTTTACTCTCTAAGTTATCTTTCCATTTTGCTAATATTAAATTTAACGCGGTTTCACAAGAATGGCCTTCCCGGTAGCCAGATTGTTCCGAAATCAACAAAGAGTTACTATTCAAATATTGTAACAACTGGCCTTTCACAACAAGCTCTAAAATTTTCTCTAATGTGTGCAACATGTTGATAGGACGAAACTCTTCGGCTTTAATCGTCCCAGCAACCTTTTGAATCGGAACAACCAACGATTCTTTCCACACTTCAGGCACATGCCCAGCTTGCATTGATTCATTAATAAGGTCCAGTAAAGTGTGACCAATGACATGAAAGCAATCTTGAATAACTCTAGCATTAACATTATCTACTCCAGCCGTTTTTCCTAAGGAAAAGCAAATATTTCTAAGCTCATCTATTGTGATCGGGTGAAAACTTTCAAATCTACAATTAATATTAACTGGCTGGTTTAATTCATCAGGTTCATCGACCAATTCAATTGATTGGTTGATCAATGAAACGCTATTGACGAAATAATCATTAAACTTAGATGCAATTGCTTGTTCAGACTGTTCTATTGTGCCTTCAAAAGTTATGGACCGCGGTCTGCAATTGCTAGGTTTCAATAATGATTTCAAAATTTTCCATAACTCTCTGCTATTGTTTTGATGTTGATCAATTTTCCTCTGTATATATTTACAACGAGTTTTTTTAATGGATTGTGAATATTTATTCCGCGCGATTGTGTACTTATTCCAATGATTGTCGCTATTCGATCTACAAAACTTTTTGTGCAATTTATCCCTCTTGCGTTTAAGACGTAAAAGGTCCAAATTGTACCAGCTGTTCGAGTTCTTCAAAGAAACAAATTTTTGTTCAACTAGCTTATTTGTACACGTTTTCATGGTATAAGTAAGAACAGCTGCAGACTCATCTAAACTACCGCTCGCGATTGGAAAATCCACGCTTCTCTGAACAAGGTTAGAAACAGCCTGTTTTGAATATTTCCTCCAGCACTTTAATTTCACAAAATCATCGCTATTATTCATGTTATTCTCAAGTACGTTAATACCTTCTGTCTCATGATCGGTTATTTTCAAATCAGTATCGACAACTGAACAAACAGAATCAAAGTTAGAATAAACATGATCAATCAAAGTTCTACTGTGCCTGGAAATTCGCGTATATTCATCTACCGTTTGTCTCAAATTGAAAAAGTTAGCTAAATGCTTCAAATGATTCGAATTATTATAATCACGCCAATTTATATTGAAATCACCAACAATTATGTTTAATTTACTCGAATCAAGAAATACCTCAAGCCAGTTCTCTAAAATTTTAATAAAACGCTGGTCACTAGAACTGGGAGAGTGATATAAAACACCATAGTTACCCATCATCATGCCACGTACAACTGTTATGCCCAAGAACCAGTTACCATCAACCATTTCGTTGTGGCGAAGATTGAATTGAACTGATTCTTTGACATAAATAGCAACACCGCCAGTATGTCTAGAATGTGATAAACAAGCAGCAACATTATATCCCGGAATGCAATATTGATCAAAGGCTTCAATTTCAACAATGTGAGTTTCTGCTAACAAAACCAAAAGTGGACGTTTTTCTTCTACAATCTGACGTAATGCTACGTAGTTTGTAGACAACCCCGCAATATTGAAATACAAAAAATTAAATTGATTACCATTCTGCCTGGAACTCGGTTGCTATTTATTGAAACGCAAGCTGCTTTTCTTTTGTTCAAAAAGTCTCTTGTACACCAAACATTGAGAGCTAATTGCGGCATGGTTTACGTCCAAGTTAATTTTACGTTCTTTATTCATTTTCAAACAATTAACACATTTCAAAACAGTTGACGTACACTCCGATGTCTTGTGGTTTTGACTACACCGAGAGCATGTATCACAGTTTTTGCAATCAATGCTCTTATGTCCAAATTCTCCACATTTGAAGCATCTCAGAACATTAATGTCAGGATACACAAAGTACCGATCAAAATCTACATTTACTTCATTTGCTTTTAACATACAATTATATGTATCCAAATCGACTTCAATTACCGCACTAAACTGGTTGTAAATGAACCGTGGATTTTCGTAAATTCTAACTACTTTTACATCATTTATTGCGATGTTTTCATTTTGACTTTTCAAATAGTCTATGAAAACATCGGAGGATAATTGACGGCTCATGCCCACTACTTTCAATCTTGGCACCGACGTGGGAACAACAGCACTATAATTTTCACCCAGATTGCTTTCAATACCATTTTTCACATTAGTTACATTTGCTCCGATGGCACATTCAACAATAATGGCACCATCTTTTCCATTCCTAAAATTACTAATTTTGTGTGTTTTTGGATCTAATTAAGTTTTCAAAAAATTACGAGTATCATCGCAAGCTTGTTTGGACTCTTTTGGTTTGATCACAATGACCGGACGAGCCTTACGATCGCTTTATTTACTACTATCATAGACTAACTCTAAGACCAGTAGGTCCCATACAAATACGATTTTTTTCTTGGCTCAGTCAGTACTAGCAGACCGAGCTCGGTCCCAAGCTCAATAATGCGCCCCTAATAATGAACTCACACGAACACACTCTCAAATATTCTGTCAAAATAACACAGCAAATCAAAACAAAGGCGCAAATATGTATAACAAGGTGCTGGCTTCAAGGTGTAATTCGGACCAAGGGGTTCTACAACAGTGAACCAATTTCAAATCGCTAGTTGCATTTTGATTGTTGCTACTATTACCTTTAATATTACTATTTTCTTTACTTTTATCATTAAAATTTTCATTGCGCCTCTTTACGACATCCGCAAAAGTTGCGTTGCATTGAAAAACATCATCAGTTGCATCGTTATCGCTTGTTTGAATTTTACGCTTTTTGCCAATTTGCAACAGATCGGATTCGGAATGAATCGCCTCAGACCGCGCGCGGGCATCATTCATTACAGCTAAACTTTTTCGCGTATTAATCTGCAAAACTGAACTTGTCATAGCATCAAATTTCTCACAGATTAATTTATCAAAAGACTTATTTATACACTGTCTCAAATGTTCCATCCATTTTTTCAACGCGTTGTCTATTTGTGCAGAAATTTGATCTCGCATGCAAGTGATCGAGTCCGAAAGTTTTTTCATCCCTTCCTCCATCCGCTTAGCATTCGAGATCGCATCTTCTTGCCCACCACAACACTGGTCTGATAGACAATCTACACATTTAAAGCAAAGGTTTGCATTACCGGTCACAAGCTTTGCCGTTCCCTTCGTAAGTGGTGTACACTTGGAATACAAGCGCACACTTCCCTACACAAGTTAACGGCAGATCAGCCGCAACCATTCCCTCATTGCATGAACAACAGGCCATTGTCAAGCAGTAGGCTCAAAACACATTATACATACGTCGACGCTACCGATAACCAACGACCTTACCAAAGAAAAAGACAAGGCAAAAAAAAATATAGCACAAATGCTCTCCCGGGGGCGCCGGTTGAACGACCAATAAAATTGAAATTTAATTAGAACAAGCTGCAATCGCAACTGTTCTTTTACTTAGCCTGTTCTCAAAAAACACTCTAGATGCGTGTTAGAATATTTATTTTGCGTATCTCAACACTTTTCACACGTAAAATAATTAAAAATTATGAGCACAAAAAACACAACACTATTCCGTTCGTCATCACACACAGGAAGAAGAACGTTGAACCAACCACCCAAATTCTAGAACGGATAATTCAAGCCGAACTACAACACATCAGACCAACCATGTGATTGAGTCAGTTGTAGTTCCTAGTTGTGCATATTGGATTAGTTGGTGGTGGCAAGCAAATTAGGCATATTTCTGTTAATAAAATCTCCCGTTTAGCTTGCACTTATTCAAACCAAATATTGGGGCGCATTAACTGAAGTTCGTCCCCTTTGAAGCAATTTGTATCACATTGCCTGCGTTGGTACCGTCTTCTTTCGTGCAATAGCATCCGACGCCATCACATAAAAGGTCTTAGCAGGAAATTTTGATTCAGTCATGCGGCAGTCGTAGAGCTGTTCAGTGGTGGAATGAACGCAGCTGGTGGGAATAATATGGAATATAATTATCACTGGCCCACCCCACTTCGTTCAGCGAAAGAAGAACGTTCGTTCGATCCAGCGCTCCGTTATTTTGGAAGATTTATTCGAGTGCAATCGTTGGAAAAAACTAGTTTTTCTTCTTAAAATATACTCACTTCAGTGAGTAAAGTAAAAGTGAGCTTTTTTTCTAAGAAGGCAGTGTGGTTTTCCAGTGAAATAGAAAAATCAAACAGTGCTAGCTGGCGAATTATCTTCCCGCTTATTTTCGATTCACCTCTGCGCGGTGACGCTAACCAGCGATACACCACTACATCGCCAACGGTCATCCGACAGCGTTGAGCGAGTGCACCCGAAGGCGATTGCATCAGCGCACCGCTCCCCGCTCCCCGCATAGAAGTGCGACGTTCACGCATACAGTGCGTCAGCAGCAGCAGCAGCAGCAACAGAACAGTAATTTAGTTAAGTTTTGTTTTTCCTGTTTAGAGTTTAATTTGTGTGTTCTTTGTTTGTGTGTGTGTGTGTGTGTGTGTGTGTGTGTGTGTGTGTGTGTGTGTGTGTGTGTGTGTGATTTAAATTTTCGGCAAATCGTGCATGTTGAAGAGGTTTCTTCGACATCTACGGTTTGGCTGAAAAAGTGCCTTTGCCACCCGATGATGGGGAGGCACAAAAAATATTCAGACCGCGATCGTATCCGGTTGACTCGGTCGGTCCATGGGTTGTCTACTTTCAGCCCAAAATGAAACATTTGAATGTGTATCAAATCACTACTGATCTGACGAAGCGATTTTCAGCCGTAACAGAGATCACGAAAGTAAAATTTAATAAACTCCGTGTTGTCGTCTCTAACCTGAAGCAGGCTAATGAGATTGCTGCTTCCCAGCATTTTACACTCGAATATCGAGTTTATATTCCAGCTCGTGATGTGGAGATTGTAGGAGTGGTCACAGAGGCGAGTCTGTGCCCTGAAATTATGAAGAAGCGAGCGGTTGGCCGATTCAAGAACCCTCTGCTTCCCCCAGTTCAGATACTGGAAGTGACAAAATTAGTGAAAATATCGCACAGCGGGGGTAAGAAAAAATTTACCCCCACAGACTCGTTTCGGGTAACCTTTTCTGGCTCTGCCCTTCCTCAGTTCTTAGAACTGGATAAACTTCGGCTACCTGTGCGGTTGTTTGTACCCCGGGTAATGATTTGCCAAAACTGTCAGCAGATGGGGCATACGGCCTCCCATTGCGGCAATAAGGCACGCTGCTCAACTTGCGGGGAGAAACATGAGGCTGGTCCCTGTGCAGATAATACACTAAAATGCGTTTTCTGCAAGGGAACTCCTCCTCATGCTCTCTCGTCGTGCCCGGCGTATAAACAACGCGGGGAAAAATTGGAACGTTCTCTGAAACAACGTTCAAGGCAATCTTTTGCAGAAATGCTTAAGAAAGCTTCTCCACCTGATACCAATACAAATCCTTTCGCTCCTCTTTCAGATGACGAGTCTGATTCGGATTTGGTTGAGGAGGGGACATCTTTTAGTTTTCCGGTAGGTGCTCCACGGAAGCGAAGACGCATTCGAGCTGTGAAAGCAGCTGAACAGAAGCCTCAAATCAACATGCCCAATACAAAGAGCAGAGAAAAAAAGGATAATCCGAATCCTCCTGGTTTTCGTAGTGCCAACTACACACAGGATTTCCCATCTCTCCCGGGGACATCTAAATCCCCTGATGCCCCGATTTAAAGAACAGAAGCCCCCTTCATCTGGGCTGTTCTCGTTCGATGATATTGTGGAAGGTATTTTTAAATACCTCGAAATGTCTGACCCTCTTAAAAGCATTGTTATGGCAATGCTTCCCACTGTGAAAACTTTTTTGAAGAAATTAACATTAAAGTGGCCCCTCATTGCAGCTATCATTTCCTTCGATGGATAATTTGCCAAAAGAGGTCGGGGATTTGATCACTGTTCTACAGTGGAATTGTCGAAGTTTGATTCCTAAATTGGAATCTTTTAAATTTTTAGCTCACACTACCGGTTGTGATGCATTTGCTCTTTGTGAAACATGGCTTTCAGCCGAAATCGATCTTCCGATTAACGATTTCAACATTATTCGGCTTGATCGTGAGGATTCACGTAGAGGAGGAGTACTTTTGGGGATCAAAAAGTGCTACTCCTTCTATAGAGTGAATTTTCCTCCAATTCCAGGTATTGAAGTTGTCGCATGTCAGGCTGTTATTAAAAATAAAAGCCTTTGCATTGCTTCTGTGTACATTCCTCCTAGAGCACCAATGAACCGAAAACAACTTTCAGATATTTGTTCGGTTCTGTCTGCTCCGCGGTTGGTCATGGGAGATTTTAACTCTCACGGTACAGGCTGGGGAGAACTGTACGATGACAACCGGTCTTCTTTGATATATGACCTCTGTGACAACTTCAATATGACAGTTCTCAACAATGGAGAAGTTACACGCTTGGCTGGTCCATCCTCACTTGGTAGTAGGTTAGGCCTCACACTTTGCTCGAATTCATTATCGTTGGACTGCACGTGGAATGTGATCCAGGATCCCCACGGTAGTGATCATTTGCCTATAAAAATTTCGGTTGCCACCGGGCTCACTCCACCGGCATCCATCAACGTCACGTATGATCTAACTCGTAATATCGATTGGACAAGGTTCAAGACAGCAGTAGATGAAGCCTTATCAACGGTAGAAGGGCTTCCACCGCTGGAGGAATATAACTTCCTCTCCAACCTGATTTTGGAAAGCGCGCTTCAAGCTCAAACTCGACCAGTTCCAGGTACGTCATTTCGCAGGAAACCTCCTTCCCCATGGTGGGATCAGCAATGCACCGAGGTTTACCGTAAAAAGTCTGACGCGTTCAAAGTTTTTCGTAGACGTGGAACACCTGAGCACTTTGAAAGGTACACGGCTCTCGAACGAGAATTTAAGAGCCTCATCAAGGCCAAGAAACGCGGTTACTGGCGACAATTCGTGGTCGGGTTATCGCGCGAAACGTCGATGAGTACCCTTTGGAATACGGCGCGAAGATTGCGTAACAGAATTACGAACAACGAGAACGAGGAGTACTCGGACCAATGGATCCTCAAGTTAGCGCGAAAAGTTTGTCCAGATTCTGTGCCAGCACAAATGTTTCCTCGCGAAACAACGAATTCGATAGATGAGATTGGCCAACCCTTTTCAATGGTAGAACTCTCTCTCGCACTCCTTTCGTGTGGCAATACGGCTCCAGGAGCTGACAGGATCAAGTTCAACTTGCTCAAGAACCTCCCAGACGTCGCGAAGAGGCGCATGTTGAACTTGTTCAATCAGTGTCTGGAACTCAACATTGTACCGGATGATTGGAGACGGGTGAGAGTTATTGCCATTCAAAAACCTGGTAAACCCGCGTCCGACCACAACTCCTATCGACCCATCGCGATGTTATCTTGTATTCGCAAGTTGTTGGAGAAAATGATCCTTTTCCGTCTGGACAAATGGGTTGAGACGAATAACCTGCTTTCAGATACTCAATATGGTTTCCGTAGGGGTAAGGGAACGAACGACTGCCTCGCGTTGCTTTCCACAGATATTCAGTTAGCTTTTGCTAAAAAGAGCAAATGGCTTCTGTATTCTTGGATATCAAGGGGGCTTTTGATTCAGTATCTGTTGAAGTTCTCTCAGATAAACTCCATGCTTGTGGTTTTTCACCATTAATGAACAATTTTTTGTACAATTTGCTGTCAGAGAAACATATGAGCTTTTCTCATGGAAACTCTACAGCTTTTCGATTTAGCTACATGGGTCTCCCCCAGGGATCATGTTTAAGCCCTCTTTTGTATAATTTTTATGTCAAAGACATTGACGGTTGTCTAGGTGACAACTGTACGTTGAGACAACTTGCAGATGACGGCGTAGTGTCTGTCACGGGACCCAATGGGGTCGATCTACAAGGACCCTTGCAGGATACCTTAGACAATTTGTCTACTTGGGCTCTAGAGCTAGGTATCGAATTCTCTACGGAGAAAACTGAGTAGGTAGTTTTTTCTAAGAAGCATAACCCTGCACAACCGAAACTTCAAATTTTGGGTACACCGATAACTCATTCCATGTCATTTAAATATCTTGGGGTCTGGTTCGATTCAAAGTACACCTGGAGATCTCACATTGAGTACCTGAAGCGAAAATGTCAGCAAAGGGTAAATTTTTTCTGCACATTTACCGGGACCTGGTGGGGAGCGCATCCGCAAGATCTTCTAACGTTGTACCGGACAACGATTTTGTCGGTTATGGAATACGGTAGTTTTTGTTTTCAGTCAGCGGCTCGGTCGCACATCATTAAACTGGAACGTATTCAGTATCGGTGTCTTCGTATCGCGTTAGGATGCATGCATTCGACTCACACCATGAGTCTTGAAGTGCTGGCTGGCATGTTGCCACTCTCAGATCGGTTTACAGAGTTATCTCTCCGGCTCCTCACCAGGTGTGAAGTTATGAACCCCCAGGTGATCGAAAATTTTGAGAAGCTCCTAGAGTTGAATCCTCAAACCCGCTTCATGAGCTTGTATCATTTGTACATAACACAGGATGTCAGCCCTTCGCTTAATATTCCCAATTGTGTTTGCTTCTCCGACTTCGGAAATTCGGTTCATTTTGATTTATCCATGAAACAGGAGCTTCGTGGAGTCCCAGAGCATCATCGTCCTATGATTGCTCCGGTGATATTTGCTGCAAAGTTTGGCCTAGTTGATTCCACTAAAACGTTTTTCACTGACGGGTCTTTGATAGAGAACTCCGCTGGCTTTGGTGTATACAATGAAAATTATAGCGTCGCTCGTAAACTTCAAGCACCTTGTTCTGTTTTTGTCGCGGAATTGGCAGCAATTTATTTTTCTTTAGAAACTGTTGCCTCTTTTACACCGGATCAATACTTCATTTTCACGGATAGTCTTAGTTCTATAGAGGCTATTCGCTCCTTGAGGCCGGTAAAGCACACCTCCTATTTTCTTATGAAAATACGAGGTCTTCTAAGTGCTTTATCTTCACGTTCTTTTATTATCACCTTTGTGTGGGTCCCTTCTCATTGTTCGATTCCTGACAATGAGAAAGCGGACTCGCTTGCAAGGGTGGGTGCTATAGAAGGCGATATTTATGATCGACAAATCGCCTTCAACGAATTCTTCTATATTTTTCGTCAGATATCACTCGATAGCTGGCAGTATAAATGGAGTAGAGGAGACTTGGGGCGATGGCTACATTCTATCACTCCAAAGGTGTCTAAGAAATGTTGGTTCAGGGGATTGGATGTGGGTCGAGACTTCATTCGTGTGATGTCTCGCCTCATGTCCAATCATTATTCTTTAAACGCTCATTTGTTCCGTGTTGGGCTGGGAGACAGCAATCTCTGTGAATGCGGACAAGGTTACCAGGACGCAGATCACGTTATTTGGTTTTGTGCTGAGCATCGTGGAGTCAGATCTGAGCTGTATGATTCCCTTCGGGCTCGAGGTAGACAACCCAATGTACCGATTTGAGACATTTTGGCTGCGCGCGATCTGGAGTTTATGAAACTCATTTATGTGTTTTTGACTAACATTAGCCTTAGATTGTAGATTGATTAACTTACTTGTTTAGATTAAATTTGTGAGGAATGTGTGCGCCAGTGTGTGAGTGTGGTTGTGTGTGTGTGAGTGTTATTGTGTGTGTGTGAGTGAGTTATTCTTTTTTTTTTTAATTAAAAACGTTCAATTAAAAAATTGTAATTTGAAGTTCTAGATATAAGAAAACCATTGTTCCTTATGCTTTGTTCAAAATTTCCACCCCAATTTTCCCATCCTTAAAATTGTTATTCCTATTAACCTCGAGACGACCGCGAGTAATCAGTTCTATCCCCTTAACCTTAGTTCTAAGATAACTGATGTATATAAACATGAAAACTTGGCTCTGTAAAGTTGATTCGATTGAGCCTGTACAAATAAATGAATTCGTAAAAAAAAAAATTATCACTGGCGAGCAGTTGTTGCTCAGAGAGGCGTTGCTGCAGTTAGGCTCTTGCGGATGCTCCCGTCAACCTCGCTGCGAGAAACATGGCTGCTGAAGCATACGAGATGGTGAGAAAATACCGCACGTGACAACAACGAAACAAGGATCATCCCACGTCCCCGCGAACAATGTTTTTTTCTCCCGTCCCCTTTTCAGAAGGACCCAGTCAGTTTGCTTACTAAAGTTTTTAAACGGTTGAATTTAAATTTTCATTACCACGCCCAGGCTGAACATGGCATTGCTTTGAACGCTGTGTCCCGTAGTAAATGGCAAAGCGCCTTGAACGATCGAAATTCTATAACGGATAATTCAAGCCGAACTGCAACACGGCAGACCAACCATGTGAACAAGTTCTCCTAGTGTCCTAGTTGTGCATGGCGGATTAGTTGCTGGTGGTATAAAATAAATATTTAATAAAATGATTCAGTATTGAACATAACAAATAACTCAATAACTTGTTTGAAATTTGCTTTTTTTGCTATCGCTGCCCGCCAGCGCACACTGGGACCAATCTGAAAAAAGACGGTCAAAAGTGTTTTCACACTGTTCGTGAAATTTTTGCGCTTTGGTGTCTATGAAAAGGTTGCTAGAAATGCTAGAAGTATAGTGTCTTCAGCAATGTTCTAGAACTATATATTTAACGAAACTTTGCTGAAAATAGTAAATACCTACATAGAAAGCATTCTGATATATAGTCGGTTTAGTATATAGACTAATTTAAAACTTTTTTTTAACTTTTTTGTGGCTCAAACCTTATGAGATCGATTGAAAATGTATAACAAAGTTATCAATATTATTAAAACGCACAATTTTGCTGAAGACGTCAAATGTCTTAATGGCTTTATATGAGTTTTAAAGCGGTTTTAAGTTTAAAAAAAATACGTTTTTTCAACAACAATAACTCAGACACCGGCAAATTTTTGCAACAAAATTTTGCACAATTTGGTTAACCATCACATGAAGTATACGTGTACAAAAAATATTCGCCGGGTATCATCAGGTACAAAAAGTTTTCAGTTCGTCTTTTCTGGCGTACCTATCTCTTAAATATCGATAAACTTTTACAAATATACAAACATTTCGTAATATTTGTGAAATTCTACTGGCATCCGAAAAAATTGATTACAGAACGACAATTTGAATTACTGAATATATAATTAGTGATATTGCAAGTATAACTTATGAACTCTAATTATACAATTTTGCCAGTAATTAATGTACTTAAAAATAAGTACGGCATGTTACTTGCTAGCCAGATGAGCTAGCTTCTAGAATGCCCATAACCTCTGGTCTAAGCCACGGAGGACGTCTATTAAATTTCTCAAAGGTGTTATTAATGGCTTTGATTTTTCTCTGCATAGGAATCAAAACTTATTGTGAGCCCGTCGGTTCTTTGTTCTATGTTTCGGACAATTTTTGTAAAATTAATGTATTTGCATTTCTTTAATATGTTTTGGCTACGTTAGATTGATTTATTGCTATAATAAAAGCATTAAATCTTGTTATTTTTTAATAAAGCCGTACAAAATACCATCTTTTTCGTCAGCTTCTGTGTCTGAATCAGTATCAGAAGCAGTGCTGAGCTCCATCACGGTACTGACAGCGTTAGAATTGACAAATGAGATTCTTGCAATTGATAATCAAAGCAACACAAGAACATCTCACTCTGTCAAACTTCTCATCATCATAAAATAACAACCGAGAGATATTTCTCTCTCGAATTTCTCACTCATTCTCTATATCTTGTACAAGTGTTCTGTGATACGATCGTATCACCAAGAATAAATATACCGTTATGGAAATTTACCGTCATTTTACTTCTCTAGTATACAGACGATCATGATGGTCATCGCTAGTAGCGCTGTTTCTACCGTCAAAATCAGGAGACATTACCCCGTCAGTGGAGAAATGGCCGCAGATTGAGCTGTACGATTGAAGTGCAGTTGTTGTTTTTTTTTCCTTTAACCCTTATGTGTTTGACAGGGTACCCGGGTACCTTTTAAAGTTTTACACTACGGAATTTCATTTTTTTAACAGGAAGCTGAAATTCACTGACATGTTTGTAAAAAACGGAATTTTTGAATAAAAACATTTTGTAAAGTTGGCTGTTCGACAGGCTGCCCGGGTATCCAAAAATTCAAATGATTGGAACTCTGACAATTATTGACCGATTTTGATTCATTTGGCACCGTGACCATTTGGAATCATTTGGTTTCCGGGGCTGTGGTGTGGCACGGAGACACTATTTGGGAATATCAATTGAATTTCCGGGAATAAATGACAATATCTTTGGAAAAATTCTAAAAACTATGTCTATTCCATTGTGTGCCATAAGCCGATTTATCTCCGGAGCGGCCATTCTGTAACAGGTTTCCGTGGTGCCTCGAGTGGCCATGAACATTTTCAGAAGAAAACCTTACGAATACGGGCAGCAAAGTTCATGAAATTTCTCCAGTAGGATATTTTTCAACGTTTTGTGGCTCTAATGATTTATTCTCGGGCCGGTCATTCCGGAACAGATTCCCGTTTGGCCTCAAGTGGTCATGGACATATTTAGTATATGGGTATCAAAATTCATAAAATTTCGCCAGAAGGATATTTTTCAACGTTTAGGGGCCATCTGATGATTTGTCATCGGACCGCCATTCTGGAACAGCTTCCCGTGGAGTCTTGAGTAGCCATGAATATTTTCAGAAGGAAAACCTGGCAATATGGGTTTCAAAATTCATTGAATTTCTTCAAAAGGATATTTCTCAATGTTTTATGGCTTGTTTTGTTAATGGCATCGTGAGACCCGGCTGGAACGTGTTCCAAGATGACCGTTCCGAGGACAAATTATCAGGTGGGTTTCCTTCTAAATATGGCAATGGCACAAAACGTGGAGAAATAGCCTACTGGGGAAATTTGATGAAGTTCCGAAACCCCACGGAAACCTGTTCTGGGGACAAATCATCAAATGGCCACAAAACGTTCAGAGATAGCCTTCAGAAGAAATTTCATGAATGTTGATACCAATATTGCCAGGGTTTCCTTCAAAGTTTGTTTCTGGCAACTTGAGGACCCACGGGAACCTGTTCCAGAATAACCGGTTCGGGGACAAATAATCAGAGGGCAACAAAACTATAGACTGATTCCACGCCAAATCGGTCGGTCACCAAACTCAACTATCTTCGATTTTGATGAAACTTGGTACACGTCTTCGGTATGTTGAAAAAAAAATCCACTGGTGTTAAGATTATTTGGATTCAAGAGTAACTTTTGAGATGGGTGTATGTTTTTTTTCCAACATTTTACTTGAAAAATCGTAGTTCAAAAACCATTACATTTAGAGAAAAACTTTATATGGGGGAGTTGTAGAGAACTAAAAAGGCTTTGTAAAAAAAATGTACACTGAAAAAAAAAATTTTTTTTCATAAAGAAAAATCGAAAATAAATACTAAAAATCAAATATAAAAAAAAACATATTTTTAATATTTTTCAAATTTGTTTTGTGGAAATTTGAGAAAAAAAGACACGTTTTGAAAAAAACTTTAGGATGGACGCTCTTATAATAAAAAAGTTTTCCGAAGAGCGAACTTTGGTGCATATATCAAATTTTGGTTATTTATTATTATAAATGAAAATTAATTATACAATATGATTTTGGAGATCATTAAAAACAATAATGATACTGTTGATAAATCACCTGAACGCAACCGTTTTCGAGATTTTTCGGATTTTATTTCAATAGAATGAAAAAACCTCAGAAAATTCGCTCTTTTCTTAAGTTAATCGAGATTTCCACCAGAAATGATAAATTTTCCAAGATCTTCATATTATAACGTTCACATTACTCTAATGTCCTCTTTTCTTTTGATATCAGGATGATAAGAAGACTCATTTGAAAAGAACAAGATAAATAGCACTATTGTTTTAATATTGCAATCAATATATTTATAATTATTTTATGGCTGTATCGGTCGGGCCGCTCAGAGAATGAAGGGAGCGAATTTGCCAAAGCGATGAAAGTAACAGCGAGATAGATGTCGCAGGGGCGACAAGTGTGAAATGGACAGATGATGAAATTATGCGGAGGGTCATATAGAAGAAGCATATTAATCGAACTGCTGACTATTTTGCCAAGCTCCAACGATGTTAGAGGTCGGGTGTAGTGTGTGAAAACTACACTCCAAACAGTTCGGTGATGTAGCGATGAAGGTAACACATATTGTTTAAGGTAGGTAGACAAATAGCAGCTATAACGTATGTCAGGTATATCTTCTCATAAAAAAACAGCTAATGTACGCTGCCTGTAAACTACCAGAGATGTTTTATACCTGCATTTCCAAAGGTACCACAGCCAATATATATGCTCATACATAGTCGCATTCATCAGTAAAATCTATCTGAGTGAACTGAAAATGGAGTTTAACATGAAGAAGTGTTGTATGCCGTTTCCCACTAAACGGTGCTCAAAAAACCTTCGTAAATTAACCGAACAAAATGTCAAAAAACTCAAGTTTATGGGCAAAACACATTTGGACACTTCTTTGATGATTTGTGATAATTGTCGTTTGCATTTATATAGAACGGAACAATCCCATGCTGCAATTTCGGAGCCTAGTGAGAAACCATCAATTACTAACATTATGGATCCACAACCGAATGGGCGAACCAAAAAAGTGATGATTGTTTAACAAAAATGTCGTTTTGTTATGTATCACATGAAGAGTATGAACAGGGGGTAGCAGAATGGAATGAAATTTACCGACAGACTAAAACGATTGCAGGTACACAAAAGTACCACTCATTCGTTCCAATTTCAGAAAACGAAGTTTTTGTAAAACTGTTTTCGAATGACGAAGAAGGCAGGATTCATAATATATATAAAAGCAATCAATAGTTTATATAATGTTTATGTAATATTATCAATGATCGAGACTAATAAATGGTATATATAAATATAAATCCAACCATAATTCATTATTTTTGTCTTATAACTTTAAGTGAAGCTTTTTCAATCGACGAGCTGTTAAGAGTAAGTAAGAGGCACATACATGTGTTTTAAAAAGGCTAAAAACACAAGAGAAACAATCGTTAGCTATTCTTGTTTTAATATCACGAGTAATTTATGAAAAGGGCGTACTTTTTGAGGTTTTGAAATTTTATTGAAAGAAAATCAGAAATATCTTGAAAACGGTTGCGTTTACGTGGTTTATTATTATAATCATTATTGTTTGTAATGATCTCCAAAACCATATTGTAACATCAAAATTTATTTATAAGAATAAATAACCAAAATTTGAAATATACACCAAAGTTCGCTATTTGAAAAACTTTTTTATTATAAGAGCGTCCATCCTAGAGTTTTTTTCAAAACGTGTCTTTTTTCCTCAAATTTCCATACAACAAATTAAAAAAATATTAAAAATATTTTTTTTAGGTATTTTATTTTTAGTAATTATTTTTGATTTTTCTTGATGAAAAAAAAAATTTTTTTTCTGTGTATATTTTTTTAAGAAAGGCTTTTTAGTTCCCTACAATTCCCTTATATAAAGTTTTTCTCTAAATGTAATGGTTTTTGAACTACGATTTTTCAAGTAAAATGTTGGAAAAAACACATACGCCCATCTCAAAAGTTACTCTTGAACCCAAATTATCTTAACACCAGTGGAATTTTTTTTTCCAACGTACCGAACTCATGTGCCAAGTTTCATCCAAATCAATGATGATCGGGTATGATTTTTGGGATTTCCGGCACATTCTGGATGGAATCCCTCTATAAGAAATATCCGCCTGGAGAAATTTCTCGAATTTTGATACCCATATTGCCAAGAATTCCTTCTAAATATGTTACTGGCCATTCGAGACCCCAGGGGAACCTATTACAGAATGGCCGTTCCAGGAACAAGTTGGCATATGATTCACAATGAAATAGAAATAGCTCGTGGGAATTATTCCAAGGATCCGGAAAATCCAATTGAAATTTCCTATTAGTGTATCCGTACCGGACCACACACAGCCCCGGCAACCCGGATTTCCGGGAACCAGATAAATCCAAATGCATATTGCCGATAATATCTATGAATCTTTTGAATCTAACGGTGCCAAAAGAATTAAAATTGGACAATAATTGCTAGAGGTTAACACCTATTATGCGGAAAATATGTTGCCCTGCATATCGTTCTCAGAGATAATTAGTGAGTGATTGATTTTCCTACTCTCTTCATATCACATTCTCCAGCAGTCATGTATGCTTTTGTCACAAACGGTCAAATGAGATCAACCTGTTTGTGAGTGACACAGTATTTGACCATCATTCGTGAGTTCTAATGATCATGAGAAGATGATGGTCATAGTCTTATAACCGTCATTAAAATGCACAGCACTGATCAGAAGCTTCTTTGCAGCTGGTAAAAGTTGCATAGATATTTTGACAGTTGGTCGTCTTAGACTCCATATCAACGGGTCGGATGTAATTAGCAATGGTGTGAAAAGGTCATTATTGGTAGCAGTCCTGTAGAAAAATGAAAATTTATTAGTTTTTATGAAATATTTGTGATAATGTTCAATTACTGTTAACTTACCTTAAACATTTTCGTGCCCGATTTTCCCTATAGCATTTGAGATCTTTATTGCTGCATTCCTGTGGCTCCTCTGAAAGACTTCCGATTGGTAGTAATGCTGCTTTTATAATGTCTACACCGTGTATCAGTATTCGGTGAACAGACTGCGGCATGTAATACCATCCGTACAGCTCAACATAGCATTTGGCCGTCTCATAGAATAATGCTTTAAAAGAGTCAGTGTTTATATGCCTGCCACATGCCAGTACGCTCACTATGACAGAAAAGTTCTCAATGATTGTCTCTTCCAACCCGGTATTTTTCGCCGTTTCTCTAGGATTTTCGAAAAATCGACGTGCTGTGTTTCCGTCGTTACTGGTACCTGAACCATGTTTGGGGACATGTAAACTTAACCCAAGCCTATGCCTAAAATCCTTCTGGATGATTTTTTTTTCTTTCAGCATTTGCACCGGTGTTCTCACTTGCCAGCATTTTAGTTCTAGTCTGTAAGCGATGTGCAATAGACACTCCATTAATCTGTTTGAAGGACATTATAAATATACATAATACAATAATACAATAATATATCAATAAAATTATACTACCATATGCTATCATGTAATGGCGACAGACCGAATTTGAATGTGGCTTTATTGACTGATCAAGACTGCTTCGCTCCAATGTTGTTAAATTGCTTTGGGGATGCTTGGCAAATACAACATTTTTGCGATGAGATTCCGGTCAAAGCAGAGCAAACTTTTCGATCGATCATACTACAAATCATCGTAAATATGATGGATTCGGATGTTTGAGATCAACCTAGGCATTTATCTTTTGATTTGTGCGTCAAGGAATTTCTTTTCATGCATGGACTATGCAACATTTTCGTTCTTGAATTGAATTCTGATCGGTCGACATAACATTATTTATTTATTTATTGTTCTTCGTCTCGAATTTAAAAAAAAAACTCAGCAGACTGGACTAAACCTAGGTTTCTAATTCTATTCCTGAACACACATTTAGACATATTAAAATCAAAAACATCACTCACATTGTTAAACGATCTAACGCAGTTATAGAAAGGGTTGTTTTGCCCATACCTAGTTCTATGGCGACTGATCACAAGTAATCTACGGTCGCGAAGCTGGCGAGAAGGTGCATAATAATTGATGTTTTGCAACAGCGCCGGGAAATCTACACCACCTTCGACAATGTCAAAAACAAATAACCTCTGTAGTACATCTGTGCATTAAAGTCGGATAGTCAGGTAGATTTGCTGGGTCATTCCACGGAAGTTGACGAAGAGCATACCGTACAAAATTGCGTTGAACCTTTTCCATCCGGATGATCTGAACTGAGTGATACACACACGCTAACAGCATACTCCATAATGCTACGAACGATCAAACAGTACAGCGCCTTGAGAGCATAAATAACGGTGAAACCACTTGTATTGCGACTAATGAATCCCAGTGCTGCAAAGGCCTTTGCGGTAGTTGTGCTAATATGCTCATTGAACCGGAGTTTTGTATCTACAGTAACCCCTAGGTCACGAATTGCTTGAACACGCTCTATAGCTTCTGAGCTGATGGAATGATCAAACTCTGTTCGGAATTGCCGGCGGGTGAACGAAATAGCTTTGCACTTCTTGATTTTCAGTTCCATCCCATTCTCAGAACACCACAACAAAATCTCGTCGATGTCAGCCTGAAGAGCGCAACTGTCGAGATGCGATGATATAACCTTGTAGATTTTTAGATCGTCAGCGTAGAGGAGAAAGCGTGATTTCAGCCGAAAGCACAAGTCATTCACGAACAATATAAAAATCAGTGTTCCCAGAACGCTTCCTTGCGGTACACCTGACGCGACGGAGAAGACGCGGGACCGACTACCGTTTAATTTGACGAAAGCGCTCCGACCAGATAAGTAAGAGTGCAACCACTTTGTGATCCAATCTGGAAAGCCCAGATACTTCAATTTGTCGATTGCGAGGGTGTGAGGAACCTTGTCGAACGCTTTAAAAAAATCGAAGTATACACGCTGCAGCGGATCTCATTCTTCAGTTCCTCAAAGTGTTGAGACACGGCAGCATTCGTTGAAACCATGACATTCCTGAATCACGCATTGTCCATCATTTTACTGCAAGCGTTACACATCCAGAAAAGATTAGTGTTGTTTGAGACCTTTGCACATGTGGTACTATCCATTTCGAGCACATCAGACAAAACTGAGCCGAGCAGAATCCACCACACTTTACTACTGCCCGCTCGATGAGCTCGTTTGCGCAGCTCTCACACACGCCAAGCATAATGAGTATCGTAACCTATGATATGTTTGTTTTGACGATATTTTTTCTGCGTTTAGCTTGTGGAGACGAATAGTACAATCACTGACAGACAGATGTCGCCACCAGCGGCATCGATGACGGGAGTGTAACAATGATGGATGGAAGTCACTCAAACAATGCGATGGTCTCACACTATTATGTCTCACCTTTGCAGCGTTGTTTACTTTTGATGCGGTTCAACTGGCGATGAGTGATTCGTTACCAGTTAGTCACGCACACTGACGCACTGCTAATACGGTGATGAAGATGAACGATGTTGTTATTTACCTTCCAGCTGATCACTGAAGTTGCTAAGCGATGATAAAGATGAAATGGACTAAACGGTGTCCGTCGGTTGTATGTGAGATTTGCTGGGTTGGATCGGATTCCGGATGAAAACAACGGCAGGAAGATAACGTTTATTTTCTTGATTCGTTGGTACGGGTACAGATTCGGTCTGTTATGTTTAATTCGACGATCAATGGAATGCTCAGAAGCGGCGGCTGGCTCGTTGCAAACCTTGTAGATTCTTCTTCTTCTTTAGAATTTCAAGCTTATTGCTTTCACAATTAGCTTATTGCTTGCTCACAACTTAGTGTGCTTGCAGTGCACTTCCACAGTTATTAATTAAGAGCTTTCGATGCCAGTTACCATTCTTGCATTAGTATGATAGTGTGGCAAGTACAATCATACGCTATGCCCAGGGAGTCGAGAAGTTTTACTTAACGAACTATTCCTAGAACAGACCGGGAATCGAACCCAGACACCTTCAGCATGGTGTTGCTTTGTAGCTGCGCATTTACCGACTGAGCTAAGGGAAGACTCGTAGAACCTTGTAGATGTAGGCATACGATTCATCCACAAAATATGATCTGGATCGTTACGAAGGCGAAGCATCAATTGTACCATAGATGTAATAAAAATTGCACTGTCATCTTCATCTACCCCTTCATACCTTTGCTTGTAGTTTGAATGATCCGATGAGCCGTCAAAATCCCATTTGGATAAAAGCTCAAGATCTTCAAGAGCTACATCATTCATATCTTCTATCTCCAAATCCAGAGATAGTATTCGCTGAACTGTGTGATCCAGCAAACTCTGTAAGTCAACATCAGCAGATACCTATGTAAAAAACGAATTACCAGTGGGTTAAAATCCCTCCTTCAAATACAACCATAACAAGATACCTCTGTGATGACGATTCTGTTACGGTCTGGCAGATATTTTTCACGGGCCCCACAAGATTTTTGTAGCTAGGGTATATTTGTGGTGCGTTGCATTGCCTGGACGTCTTTCGAAGCAGTATCCACTGATCTTTACTGTAATCGCCATCAATAAAAAATGCAAGTTCTTCATCAGCTGTCAACATACGATGCTTTTGTAAATCAATATTGGATTTCACTGCTCGTCCCATTTGCACACTGCTCGTCTCTCTGGGCCTTCCAACTTTCACGTTACCACAAGTAAATTCACTACAATTCAACCAACTCTTGTTGCTTACTTCGAAACTTTTCTGCGTTATTCCTGCCTCATTCCAGCGATTGTTAAATTCAGAGCACAACCTAGACACGTCTTTGTTTATACGCTTGCTTTCGTCCTGCGACCAGAGGACTGAAGCAGGCGTTAGTTCTTGAAGCCAGCTACTTTTGGTGTGGCGCTAGTGACGATTTGAACATTTAAGCTCGGTGCACAGTGTTATAATCCTTATAATATTTCTTCTACCAACCTACTAGTATCGGTAATGTAGATAGAACATTATCATACCTGACTGATAAACAATGAAAAAATACTATCGTTGTGATAATCACTAAACAAATGAACGAAAATTACGCCAACTTCCACCGCGTATATTGTGTTTGCTGCCTACAGCCTTCAAGAAAGCCGAGCTGTCAAATTAGCACCATACGCAGCACCAAATTTTCGGCTTCACGATTGTTGTTCGTGGATGACAGCCGCTTCAGTCCTGTGCCTGCGACAAACTAATTGATTTTTTTTTTCCAGAACGAAATCACGGACATGTTGCATTTTGATGGTACTTGAAGTACCATATTTCTGCAGCCACACTTTGAACAAATGTTTCCGGAGCATTTTCAAATCACACAATCTGAATCAACTGGAAACTCAAACTCAACTGCAATTTGTAAACAAACGAAACAATTTTGGGCTACTTGACCTTTGAATGTGCTAGCCCTTGCGCAAAAGGATCCAAGGGTGCGGTTAATTATGTCAGGGATTTAAAAAAATATTGATAGAAAAAGAAATTGGTACGCCCGAAGAGATGATATGAAAACTTTATGTACCCGATGATACCCGGCGCAGATTTTTTGTACACGTTTACTTCATGTAATCTTTAACCAAATTATGCAAAATTTTGTTGCAAAAGTTTGCCGGTGTCTGAGTTATTGTTGTTGAAAAAACGTATTTTTTTTAACTTTAAACCGCTTTAATACTCAAATAAAGCCATTTAGACATTTGACGTCTTCAGCAAAATTGTGCGTTTTAATAATATTGATAACTTTGTTAAACATTTTCAATCGATCTCATAAGGTTTGAGCCACAAAAAAAGTTAAAAAAAAAGTTTTAAGTTAGTCTATACACTAAACCGACTATATATCAGAATGCTTTCTATGTAGGTATTTACTATCTTCAGCAAAATTTCGTTAAATATATAGTTGTAAAAGATTGCTGAAGACACTATCCTTCTATCTTGTACCCACACAAAGTTAGTTTGTTTTAAGTAAAGTATCACTTAAGTAAAACTTCTGATAAATATTTCAAAACATGTAAAATAATATTTCTAGCAACCTTTTCATAGCCACCACAGCGCAAAAATATTAGGAACAGTGTGAAAACACTTTTGACCGTCTTTTTTCGGATTGGTCCCACTGTGCAGCGTTGCCAATATTGTTTTTGAATAAACTGGAAGATTGCAAAGAAAAACTGGAAAAAAATGGATCCTTAAATAAATAAACTAAAAGCCCTCATAATGAAACACCCCTTGCCGCATAAAGCAATCTATATACTGTGTGTTAAATATATTGTTACAATATATGGAATTGTTCTGCAATGGTATGAATATAAATCCTTTACATTAGCACAGATGATTACTGTATACTGTAGTATATAGGATGCAAGCGAAGACTGATGTTGACAAAAGTGAATGACGTTTAGTAAATAGGCGTACACTGAACCGAAAACTTGATGTATGAATCTAAATTATGTCGGTAAAGTTGAATCTGAAATATTTCAGATCGGTAAAATAAATTCAGAAACCAGAGTGGTATCGAGGCAAGTAAATGAATTTGAGCGAAACGCAACAAATTTGCGCCGGAAATCAAAAAGAAAAGAATACGGTTGAAAAAAGGAGAGCAACAAAATTGTGTCATTCAGTGTTCGTATTTCGAAGCCGAAAGTGGCGTCTCAAGGTGAACTAAATATGTTGTCCTACGATTGGGAATACGACATGGCGCAGCCGGAGGGTAAGTATACGGCAATAAAATTGCATATATCGTGAAAAGTAACGATTAAAAAAAAAATAGATATAAAACGTGCGAGGGGTCACGATTCCTCAAGGGGAAATTATAAAAGAGCCCGTCTGGAAAGTCACGAAAAGTATCGTGCGAGAGGTCACGATTCCCTGCGTGGAAGTTATTCAAAAAAAAAACCCGTGCGAGAGGTCACGGAATATATCGTGCGAGAGGTCACGATTCCTGAAAAAAAGATTGTTTTGTATACAGAATCGTTTTTTTTTATTTTGAAGATTATGAAACATAATACTTTTCTCAATAATTGCTCTGTGAGAGGAGCTGATCAGACTCAAAATGGCGTTCTTAAAGCATTCAGCCTCAACGCTGTGGCGCTGATTATGTTCTTTGAAATAAAATTCAAAATGGCGTTAATAAAAAAATAGGCACACCACTAATTCTGTTCTTTGTAAATTGGTGGATTAGTTAATTTTGTTGTAATTAACTCAGTGATGAGATCCAATTCTTTTGTCATGTAAACAATAAGGTGACGATGGCTTCATTTTCTTGTTTCGGCAAATCGATCAAAGCACAAGAGAAGCAAGCTGCAAGCAATGGCTCGAGAATTAGCGGCAGAAAAGGCAAAGTCGGCCGCACTTACGAAGAAGCTAAAGAAGATTAGAAGAAACAATCAAGTGTCAGCAATGAACAAGCAATTGGCAAGTAAAGGCGAAAATGCAGGTTCGGCTGACAGCTCTTCCTTCGACTTTGAAGGCGGAAATGAGTTTACTAGTACACGAAACACGACAAGACCAGATCAGGACGAACCGCGAATCAATTGGCACAGTATGGCGGAAGCAAGTCAAGAACAGTCTAAGTTCTTGTCTTCAATGAACCAGCTTTCGGTTGCTTCAATCAGTGTACCGGAGTGTAAACCAACAGACGATGGGGACATTCATAGGCAAACCTATGAAACATGGAAAGATCTTCTGATAGATTCGTTGAAACTGGCTGGTATTGAAGACGAACATACCATGTTTACGGTCTTCAAAGTCAAGGCTAGCATCAAGCTGTTGGAAATATTCCGTAATACGAAAACGCAGCAAGGCGATCCAGATCCTGAGTCTAGAGCATTTTCCAATGCCATGCAAAGACTGAAATCATATTTCGGATCTGGATCCGATATAATGCTTATGCGAAGGAAACTGATGGCACAAAAAGTTGATGAGACAGACCTGGCCTATATTACCAGATTTGGATTCCATGGCACGTTTGTGCGGTTGGGATGAGGCTAAAGAATTCGAGGAAATTGTAGCTACTGTGGCTGAACATGCTCGTGAAAAAGAAGTACGTACGAGTGCTCTAAAGATGCTAAGCATGAAAGGTTCCTTCACCGATTTCGTGGATAAAGTGAGGGAAATTGAGTCGATAAGATTGAATGAAGAATACGTAATGCGGAAACGAGAACGACCGGACAAGGCATTGGTGGCGTCAAATAGTGCTGCGTTTAATCATCAATCGAATTTCCAACACCGTTATCGATATGGTGAATCTTCTCAAGCTGGAGTAAATGATCATTTCCGTCACCCACAACAAAACGCCAATCGTTATCAGAATCTCGGACATCCCTTTCAGCGGCAAATGCAAACATTTCGAGGCAGACGGCGAGTGCCAACCGGTGGTCACTTTGTTGGCAATAAGGCAGGTCAAATATCAGGAAAGTGCTGGCGCTGTGAAACTGTTTTCCATTCTCCAAATGAATGCTCCGCCAAAGAGAAAGCATGTAATTACTGCGGCCAAATCGGACATATCCGATGAGCTTGTCAAGCTCGTTTCACGAAAACAGATCCATTCGCACAGTGACTGATGAAAGCTGATGAAGAATCCCACAGGCAAATTGCAACTCTCGAGAAAATCGAAGACACACCGACAGAAGAAGAAGCAAAAGTGAGTGATATTATTGAAAATTAAAATTTAAGTTAAATTAAAATTTAGAGGATGACATTTCACTTACGGTATAAGATTTAACTTTAAGATGTGTGGTTATTTGAATTCATTTCCTCGTTTCAGTTGATTTCAATTTTAAAATGTTTCGTTAATTGAATTTATCATCTTTTTTTTTAATTTACTTTCAATTCATAAGAATTTAAATGTCTAATACATGAATCTTACTGAATGGATTACTAAATAAAAAATAAGAAAAGACAAAAAAAAAATAAAAAATTAACAGATGGTTCATTGAAAGAAATGACTCATTTGAATGTGATATGTCATCAGGATAATCAATCAGAAGTGTTACAGTTATTATGTTTTTCTAGACTAAAACGACGAAGTTTCAAAACACAAAGGATCGTCTCGTAATGGGAAATCAAAAATATAAAAATATAGAAGTTGATCATGATATTGACGATCGAGTGTCAAATGACGATTCATTGGTTTGCATGCAGACGGAAACTGAGCTAGTCCAAAGAATTAAATTAGCCCTTGTCGATCATGATGATGGATACATTAAGGTTAAAGTAGCAGGAATGGTTTGCATGTTCCTGATAGACTCTGGTGCCCAGGTGAATACTTTCACACAAGAAATGTTCCTGAAGCTCATTATGACCCCAGAGTTCAATTCGAAAGTATTCAACATCCAGAAAGAGAGTGATCGTCCGCTTAAAGCTTATGCGACTAAAAATAACATTGAGGTTCTCGCAACGTTTGAGGCACCTCTTGACATTACGGATAACAGACCATTACTTTTGGAAAAGTTCTATGTAGTAAAGGAGAAACGAGCTCTTTTAAGCAAACCAACTGCCTTTAGGTATAGCGTCTTGATGCTCGGGCTTAAAGTTGCTGTACATTCGCTGGAAACCCAGAACAGACTATTCAACTGCACTGGAGACGTAGCTTCTATAGCACTAGAGAAGCCTTTCCCAAAATTCAACCTACCCCCCGTCAAAATTCACTACGAAACGACGAAGTCACCTTGCAGGAATATATTCTCGAATATTCCCTTAGCGGTAAAACCAGTAGTCGAGAAAAGACTCAAGAGCCTAGTTTCGGCAAACATCATTGAACCTATTGTTGATGGTATGGACACATCGTTTTGCTCCTCGATGTTAGTGGTCCCGAAAGGCAAAGACGACATCCGTTTAGCCATCGATCTGCGAGGGCCTAACCAGTTTATACATCGTACTCCATTTGCAATGCCTACGTTAGAAAAAATCCTTGCAGAACTAAAAGGAGCCCAATGGTTTTCAACGATCGACTTAGCGAACGCCCCTTTCCACATTGAGCTCGATGAAAGCTCACGACATCTCACTCATTTCTATACGGAATTTGGAATGTTCCGTTGCGTTAGATTGCTTTTCGGTCTTTGCAACGCCCCTGACCTATTCCAGGAGGCTATGCAAAGAAAAATCTTAGCAGGATGTGAAGGCTGCAGAAATTATCTAGATGATGTACTCGTCTTCGGATCGACAAAAGAAGAACACGACAAGAATCTGACCGCAGTACGCGCACGTCTGGAAAACCACAATGTTAAGTTGAATGAAGACAAATGCATTTTTGGGAGTCAATGCGTGCCATTCTTGGGGTTCACCTTGACTTCTGAAGGCTGGCAAGTCAAAAAAGAAAAAGTCATGGCTATCAAGAACTTTCGGAAGCCTACTACATGCGCAGAGGTAAAGAGCTTCCTAGGTTTAATCACTTTCGACGATAGGTTCATGACCCATCGTGCAACCAAGTCGGAATATCTACGAGAATTTGCATCGTCTGACGTTTTCTATTGGACCAACAACGAAGAAAAAGCGTTTAATTACTTCAGAGAGGAAGCCCTCCCCAGACAACCACAAGTCGTATAACAGTGTTCAAATAGTATCGTATATTCCTATTTTTTAAGTCAATATCGCAATAAATTGTGGCCTTTATCGTGTTATGTTTAAGTTAAATCGTAAAGAGTGCAAATTTTTGACTTATATACGATGTGTCATTTATTCATCGTACTGCGTTACAAACAAAATCGTATAAACATCGCAAAGCTTACTAAACCGAAATTGTTATTACAAATTCAATCGTATACGATATCAAATCAACTCTTAAAAGAAAACAATGAAATTTGCACGTATATGGCCTCCACTTTTGCACGTATAAGCTATATTTTTTGCATTCTATACGATTTGTTTACTTACATATATGTTTGTATATCATAAAGACAACTTTCAATATACGTGCATTTTGGTTGTCTGGGTCGTCTTCATCAAACGGTTGAGGTTCTACAACATAAACGACCGCACAGAATTATTCGTCGATGCGTCTCCCGTAGGCATTGGTGCAGTATTGGCACAGTATAACGCAGAAGGCATTCCAAGAATAATAGCGTGTGCCTCCAAAGCCCTGAGCCCAGGCCATTGACAAGCCTATATCAATAGCAGTGATTGACAGTAGACAGGATGTCCTGGGCCCAAATTCATTTGGGCCCGCTGTCAGCTGTCAAATAGAAGTCTAATAATTTGTTTTGGTTGTTTGTTTTGATGTTAAACACCACAGAAAGCGATCTTTCTGCTTTGTATGACGTGCACAACGAAAACGAACAACAACAGACAAAACGTAAACGATCTACAACAAACACAACTTACAATGTTGACATTATTTTGACAGCTGAGCTTGCTGAGATGTTGTCTACGTGAAAAAGTGGCCTGAGCCCCACTGAGCACAAATATCCGCAGACACAGAAGGAGGCACTAGCAGTTGTGTGGGCCGTGGAGAAATTTTCGTTCTATCTTCTGGGGAGAAGCTTTGTCATTCGTACAGATGCTGAAGCCAACCAATACATTTTTAACTCTAGCCATCGTTTAGAAAAAAGGGCTGTATCTCGGGCAGAAAGCTGGGCGCTGAGGTTGCAGCCCTATGACTTCAAAATCGAACGAGTTCCAGGATGTGAAAACGTAGCAGACGCTCTATCTTGGTTAATACCAGCATCTCAAGAAGACAAACCGTTTGACGAAAACGAGGACAACCATTTTCTTTACGCCCTGGATGCTATTTGTATGCTGATGACCTGGAGTGAAATCGAAGACGCCTCGGAGATCGATGATAAGTTAAAATGGGTACGTGAAGCTATGTTGTCAAAAACCTGGTCTCCAGATCTACGAGCATATGAAGCGCAAAAAAAAAACTTGCACTACCTCGGACCGCTTGTGTTCAAGGACGACAAAACTGTTCTTCCGCTAATTCTAAGAAAGAAAGCAATCGCACTGGCTCATGAAGGACATGTAGGAGAAGTTGCCACAAAGCGTATTATGCGGCAATTCTTTTGGTGGCCACGCATGTCTACGGAAGTATCATGTTTCATTAAAGGTTGTGAAACGTGTCTCCAACTATCAAAAAGGAATCCGCCGTTACCATTAGCAAATAGAAAGCTACCAGAGGGCCCTTGGGAAATCTTACAGATAGATTTCCTATCGGTCCCCCAGTTTGGTTCCGGAGAATTGCTTATTGTAATCGACACCTCTTCTCGGTATCTGAGCGTCGTGGAAATGAAGGGATTAAACGCTGACAGCACAAATCAAGCTCTATGTGAAGTTTTCCAAATGTGGGGGTGCCATATTATTATACAAAGCGATAATGGGCCACCATTTCAGAGCACAGCATTTACACAATTTTGGCGTGATAAAGAAGTGGAAATCCGTAAATCGATACCACTAAGCCCTCAATCGAACGGATCTGTTGAAAGACAGAATCAAAGTATCACTAAAGCATTGGCGGCAGCAAAACTGGAGGGCAGGAACTGGCGTTTCGCGCTTCAAGATTACGTGCATAGACACAATACTTTGATTCCACACTCACGGCTGGGAGTTACCCCATTCGAGATGATGGTGGGGGTGGAAACATCGCGGAACATTTCCCAGCTTGTGGTTCGACTCGGAACAGAAAATCGATCGCGAGGAGTTAGCAGAAAAGGATGCTGAAACAAAACTAGTGAGTAAGGCTTACGCCGACTCCTGCCGTGGAGCCAAAGAATCCAATGTTGGCGTGGGTGACATTGTACTTCTTGCGCAACCAAAAAAAAAGCAAATTCGATCCAACATTTTCATCGGAGCGATTCACGGTCATCGCTCGAGAGGGGGCTAAAGAGGTGGTAATGAGCAAGTCCGGTTTACAATACGGCCGCAACGTTCGAGAGATAAAAAAAGCACCAGAAGCAATCCGAACTGATGAGACATCAGACGATCTTCAAAACGAGGACAATAGTGGGTTTGACTCAAGAACATCCTCCTCCGGCGGTCACACAGAGCTTCCGGGTAGTTCTTCAACTTCAAATAATTTCGAATCGCCACCTACACGCTCGTTCAGATCTACTCTAAATAGAATAACTTTCACTCTGGTTCGTATTTCTACGCTAAATATCAAAAACTGAGTAACTTGATATAAGGAAACTGAGTAAATGCTACTCTGACTGTAAAAGCGCTGTATTTATAAAAATAGAGTAACTACAATGAAGCTGTCAAAAACGAAAAACGTGGTTCAGTCGATCAAATTTTCAAGATGAGACGGCTGTATGTTGTAATCAACAATCATTCTGACGTCGAAGTGCCGAATTGAATCCATGAATTACAATCAATCCAGAAAATAACAAATTTAAAGTATTTCGACACTTCCGTTTCGACTGGACAGTTGTCGGAACAGTCGACAATTTGAATAAAATAAATTAAAAAATACAATTGGATACTTAATAGTGTTTACTCAAATTCTGACAAGGGACATAGTTAATCAGAATTGAGTAACTTTAAAGCTACTCTAATTAGAGTAGTTCCAGTTTTAACATAACTGAGTCGTTTTCTACTCAAATTTGCAAAAATACAAACAAACGTGACTGCGTAATGTTTACTCTAATTTCGACAGGTGACCTTGTTAATCAAAATTGAGTAACCCTTCAATTACTCTAATAAGGGTAATTCCACTTTTAACGAAACAGAGTCGTTTTCTACTCAGTTTTGAGTAATTACAAACGAGCGTGTACTGCAAGGAGTCTGGCGTCAGAAATCTACCATCACACACGCTCGTTTGTAGTTACTCAAAACTGAGTAGAAAACGACTCTGTTTCGTTAAAAGTGGAACTACCCTAATTAGAGTAATTGAAGGGTTACTCAATTTTGATTAACTAGGTCACCTGTCGAAATTAGAGTAAACATTACTCAGTCACGTTTGTTTGTATTTTTACAAAACTGAGTAGAAAACGACTCAGTTTTGTTAAAACTGGAACAACTCTAATTAGAGTAGCTATAAAGTTACTCAATTCTGATTAACTATGTCCCTTGTCAGAATTTGAGTAAACATTATTAAGTATCCAATTGTATTTTTTAATGTATTTTATTCAAATTGTTGACTGTTCCGACAACTGTCCAGTCGAAACGGAAGTGTCGAAATACTTTAAATTTGTTATTTTCTGGATTGATTGTAATTCATGGATTCAATTCGGCACTTCGACGTCAGAATGATTGTTGATTACAACATACAGCCGTCTCATCTTGAAAATTTGATCGACTGAACCACGTTTTTCGTTTTTGACAGCTTCATTGTAGTTACTCTATTTTTATAAATACAGCGCTTTTATAATCAGAGTAGCATTTACTCAGTTTCCTTATATCAAGTTACTCAGTTTTTGACATTTAGCATAGAAATGCGAAACTGAGTGAAAGTTATTCTATTTAGAGTAGATATGAACGAGCGTGCACGTCCGCAACGGTACGATGATGATTATGTTTACCGCGTTTTCTTCTGAAGATTTACTAAAAATATATGAAAAATTTTCTGATTAAAGAACAAAGAAAGTGTGTTTAAAGTATGAAATAAACTAACGGTAACAATTAAATGATTGTTACAACATATTTTCGATGGTTTTCTCTTCACTGGAAATGCCTACTATGTAGTAAAACGAATTCCGTTTCTTGCAAAACACGAACGTTTACAAAGAGTGGAGAAAGAAGTGGATGTAGTATAAAGGATGCAAGCGAAGACTGATGTTGACAAAAGTGAATGACGTTTAGTAAACAGGCGTACACTGAACCGAAAACTTGATGTATGAATCTAAATTATGTCGGTAAAGTTGAATCTGAAATATTTCAGATCGGTAAAATAAATTCAGAAACCAGAGTCGTATCGAGGCAAATAAATGAATTTGAGCGAAACGCAACAAATTTGCGCCGGAAATCAAAAAGAAAAGAATACGGTTGAAAAAAGGAAAGCAACAAAATTGTGTCATTCAGTGTTCGTATTTCGAAGCCGAAAGTGGCGTCTCAAGGTGAACTAAATATGTTGTCCTACGATTGGGAATACGACATATACCACATTTTCATTGTATGATACCTTATTTTCAAGAATCTATACAAGCGTTTTAACTTAAAATAGAATGCAAATAAAGCGAATATAACACATTGTCCTATTCAGCATAATGTGATTTGGGCTTTTACCATCTGCGTATCGTTGAAACTGTATAGGATAGTGTTATCTTATAGTTATTGTAACATGTGCATCACACATGTTATCAAATCCTTTTAGTTCGTCTCAAAAAGATCACACCAGTGGAATCCATTTCTTAGAAATATTTGTTCATATGCCATCGAACTGCCTATGCAATAAAATGCAAATTATTGCATAAGCATGGTCGATGACTTCCAACAGTTCCCAACAATTCTGACAAGACACAAATGTGTCGTACTCATATTTCACGCTGCGACAAGCAAACTTGGCGCATCGTTGCCAAGCGAGCTAGTTGCTAAGAGCCTTCTCCGCATTCTCTCATTCTCTCTCTCTTCGCCCAAAAATAATATCGATCACTGATTGGTGATCGAGTAAATAACAACCATACATAACTGATTCCCAGTGCCTAAGGAGGGTAAGCCCAGCTCCCAGTGCCTAAGCAGAGTAACTTAAAAATAATTGAATAAACATTCTTAACCAGCGATCAGTCGAGTACACACGTATCTTACTGCTACAGAGTGATGACAGCCTTCTGTACTAAAGTGTAAAGTTAAACTTATTACATGGCTGACCGTGATCAGAGCCTGTAAGTTAAAGACGTTAAGTGAAGTGATATAAGATGGGAAAAACGCATTCAAATTCTGAAACAGTACACAATGCTGACCCACAAATCAGAATAACTAATACGCAAGAATATCATACTGAAGTGTTAGATCGACATGAATTCATGATGTGGTGCATCTTAAGTGTGGTAGTAGTGCAATTAATAATCACATTATACGTACTGAATAAAAAGCGAGAACATAAACGGGCACTGAAATTCGCAAAAAGTTTAAAAGATCTAAATAACGTCGTTTAAGACAATCTCAAAAACTGCAACACCACAAAACTTTAAAACCGTGAAGTGTCGCGTTTGCCCGCGCCAAGTGAGTTTATTTCAAATCGTTCGCATAAGCAGGAAAAAGCGAAAACGATGCCGCAATAGTGCAATGTGTGTCTATCTCATAAACTATCAGAAAAGATCCAGAACGTAACGTTCCTAAATACTGTGTTCCTTAAGGGAAACTGCTACATTAATAGTGATCAATTTGCGCTGAGGATCAGTGATCAGTGATCAGCGCTGAGCATCATCATAGTTTATCTAAATAATTGTCAACAGAGATGAGCGTTGGAGACTGCGTCCGCCATCCATCATCAAAGCGACGGCCGACGAATGATTCAACAACTAAAGCCATAACGTGTTGAGGAGAGCGCCTCCACCTGGACTGTACGTGTGAAGGGACGCAAGCTGATGCCGTTCACCAGCAGAAGCCAGACGATTTTCGCAAATGTGCGCGTAAGGTGAGCACCTCCGTTCATGCACAAATGTACATGAATAGTGAGTAAAATTTAAATAATTTATTAAAGCAATTTCTGATATGTTCATAAATTGTCATGATAGACAAATACAATTCGTTAAAAGCAGTACTTGAAGAACTAAAGTCAAAGAGTCAAATCAGGTCATCAACCAGGATTTTAGATAAAAAATTAATTACTGCCACGGATTTATACAATCAAATTACTAGTACATTAGGTAATAGTGAAAAACATGCCCTAATACTTGAAAAGGCAAAATTAATATACGAAACTATTATAAGAATAATTAAAGAAAAAAATCAATCGAAACTAAAATCATTCAAAGGAATGGCTACCGCGATCACTTTCTCAAACAAATTAACCAATCGACTAAAGATGGCGAATGTAATCGAAATAGTAAAAATTATTCCGCAATTAATTGCACCTTTTAATGGTGATGGAGAGAAACTGAATAGTACCATAGCAGAATTAAACGCATGCAAGGAACTTATCACAAACGACAACCGCGCAGTTGCCATTCAGGTCGTTCTGTCACGACTTGAAGGCAAGGCTAGAGCGGCAGTGGGAGACAACCCACAGAATATTGATGAAATAATTAAAAAACTTACGGATAAGTGCAAAATAACAGTTGCACCAGAAACCGTGATGGCGAAATTAAACGCCACAAAACAAGTCGGTGAATTACCAAAATTCGCCGAACAAATTGAAAAGCTTACGCTAGATCTCGAAAGAGCTTATCTAAATGAACAAGTTCCGGTGGATACAGCTACAAGAATGTCGGTCAAAGCCGGCGTAAAAGCACTCGTTTCTGGCATAAGAAGCGAGGAATCCAAATTGTTACTAAAAGCAGGGCAATTTACCTCGTTGTCCTCTGCAATAGAAAAAATAACGGAGCACGAACCAACATCAACCAACAAAATTTTACATGTACGCCCGAACAACTCTGGATACAGAGGTAACAATTACGGGTACCGAGGAAATAATCAAAACCCACGTGGACGTCAGCGTGGAAATGATAGAAGCTTCCGAGGACGTAACCAACAATCAAACTATCGTCCAAATTACAATTATTCAAATGAAAACAATCGTGGATATAACCGCGGAAACGGTCGTGGAAATAGTCGTGGAAATTTTCACAATAATAATTCAAGAGTCTTTTACAATTCAGCACAACCAGATCAAATGCTGCAAGGGATACAAAGCTTCCAAAATAATTTGGGGTTTCAACAATCTTCACCCCAACAACAGCAAAATCAAGTACTACTAGCCCAACCACAGCAAAACCAAGTGGCACTAGCCCAATTAATACCCAGACGTTAAACAAAATTTTTGCTGTTCAGACTGCCTACAGTAATTTCATTACTTTAGGTATAGAAGCCTCACATAAACACAACACTTTTCTTGTAGATTCAGGAGCGGAAATTTCATTAATAAAAACTGGAAACTTAAAAACATCTGAATTAGTAAACATTCAAGAAAAATGCAACATAACAGGCATAAATCTTGAATCCGTCGAAACTTTAGGAACAATTTCTACTCTAATAAATTTGCCTAACGGAAATAAAATACCACACAAATTCCAAATCGTATCCCAAGAATTACCTATTCCGACAGATGGTACCTTGGGTCGAGACTTTTTGGTCAACTACAGGTGCGTAATTGATTATGACACTTTGACGTTAACTGGTTACTCTAAAAATTCGGAAAATTTTGAACTAACAATCGAAGATACTTTAAACGGTGATTTAATTCTCCCTCCACGATGTGAAGTCTTCAGAAAATTAGAAACACAGCATTTGAAGGAAGAATTCGTCTTAGACGCTACTGAATTAAAAGCAGGAGTTTTTTGTTCAAATGCTATTATCAGCTCAAACAACCCAATTGTCAAAATAATAAACACTACAAATAAAACAGTAAAAATTAAAAATGCATGCCCAACAACAATTACACCGCTAACAGAATATGACATTTTAACATTTGACCAAAGTACACAAGAGTTACGGAAGGAAAAACTTTTTGAAGAACTTAATATAAAAGACATTAATATGGATCTCAATACAAAAGGAAAACTGACTCAATTATGTGAAAAATATAATGATATATTTGCGTTACAAACAGACACGTTAACGTATAATAACTTTTATAAGCAACAAATCAATCTTAATGATGCTTCCCCGGTCTATATTAAAAATTATAGATTACCAGAAGCTCACAAGCAAGAAATAAATGAACAAGTAAATAAACTCTTGGATGATGGAATTATTCGGAACTCAACTTCTCCTTATAATTCACCATTACTCCTCGTTCCAAAAAAATCCATAAGCAATGTGAAAAAATGGCGTTTAGTTGTCGATTTCAGACAACTGAACAAGAAAATTATAGCGGATAAATTTCCTCTTCCAAGGATCGATGACATTCTTGATCAACTAGGTAGAGCAAAGTATTTTACTACGCTCGACTTAGCATCTGGTTTTCATCAGATCGAATTGAAAGATGAAGCCAAACACTACACAGGTTTTTCTACCACAACCGGTCATTACGAGTTTAACCGACTACCGTTCGGATTAAACATTTCTCCAAATAGCTTCCAGAGGATGATGACCATCGCACTAAGTGGACTCCCTCCGGAATGCGCCTTTCTCTACATTGACGATATTATCGTTATTGGATGTTCGAAAAATCACCATTTGTTGAACCTAGAACAAGTTTTCAAAGCTCTTCGAAAATACAATTTAAAACTTAATCCCAACAAGTGTAATTTTTTTTGCCCAGATGTAACCTATTTAGGACATCACATTTCTGCCGAAGGTATACAACCAGACAAAGCCAAATATTCAACAATTTTGAACTTCCCAACACCAAAAGATGCTGATGAAGTAAGAAGATTTGTCGCATTTACAAATTATTACCGTCGTTTCATACCATACTTTTCAGATACCGCAGCCCCTTTAAATAACCTACTAAAGAAAAACGTTAAATTTGATTGGACTAGAGAATGTCAAAAGGCATTCGAGACACTTAAGCAAAAATTATTATCACCAGTAATTCTGAAATTTCCAGACTTTAAACAAACATTTATTCAAATTTTGATGCTTCAAAAATAGCTTGTGGAGCCGTACTTACACAAAAGCATGGTGATATTGAGCTTCCAATAGCATACGCGAGCAAAAATTTTACAAGAGGCGAGAAAAACAAATCGACCATTGAACAAGAGCTTACAGCCATTCATTGGGCGATAATATATTTTAGACCATATTTATACGGCAGACGGTTTACTGTAAAAACAGACCACCGCCCACTCGTATACTTATTCTCTATGAAAAATCCCTTGTCAAAGTTAACACGGATAATACTCGAGTTAGAAGAGTACACATTCGATATAGAATACGTGAAAGGCAAAGAAAATGTCAGCGCTGATGCTCTTTCACGAATTTTTATTGACTCTGATGAACTCAAGAATATCTCATGTTTACCAGTCCAAACGAGAAACATGACGAAACAACAAACTACCCAACATAATGATAACACAAATACTAATTCACTTGTTACTGAGATTGATCACCTCAGGGCATATGAATCAGTAAATAACTTAGATGCTTTTAGTATGCCTAAAGTTATTTTTGATTTTGACGACAACAAGTTATGTATACGACTTCTTACAAAGAACCAGAAAAGAATTGTTGCACAAGTGCAATTATTCTATAACGGTAACAACATTGATTTGCAAAAAAGTCTGCAGACGCTAGATAATATGGCCAACAAAACGAAAATAAAAACGCTAGCTATGAAAATGAACGATAAAATTTTAACTCTAATTCCTCGAGAAGCATTCAAAAAAGCATGCAACGAAATCTTAAAATGTGCGACAATAATACTTTATGTGCCAGCACAAATAATTAATGATGAGAAAATTATACAAAGGATAATCTCTGAAAACCATGACACACCTACGGGAGGTCATATCGGTACTTGTAGATTATTACAACGACTAAGATCGAAATATTACTGGACAAACATGAAAGGTACTATCGCAGAATATATAAAACAATGCGATAAGTGCATAAAGAATAAACACCGAATAAAGACAAAAGAAAAATTTATAGAGACAACTACTCTGATCAAGTGCTTTGAGTTGGTCTCAATTGACACTATCGGACCACTAACAAAATCGAAACTTGGGAACAGATACGCACTTACCATACAATGCGATCTGTCCAAATATATAATTATCGCACCAATCCCAGATAAAAATGCACACACTGAAGCTTTTGTCGAAAATTTGATTCTGGAATATGGTTGTCCGATAACTATAAAATCAGATCTCGGAACAGAATATAAAAATGAACTGTTCAAAAACATTTGTGAATTTCTCTCAATAAACCAAAAATTTTCCACAGCATATCACCCAGAAACTATTGGTAGTCTTGAAAGGAATCATCGCGTTCTTAATGAATATCTGAGACATTTCATTAACAAACATCATGATGACTGGGACACCTGGTTGCAATACTACACTTTCTGCTATAATACAACCATTCATACAGACCATAATTTTAGCCCATTTGAATTAGTTTTTGGTATGGTAGCTAACACCCCAAGCTCCATTGAAAATACAACATCCATATAGATCCACAGTGCATAATTATGATTCATATTTAACAGAATTAAAAACAAAACGGCAACTACGTTAAAAGCAAAAAAGATTATTAGAAAGTAGCAAAACGACTAGACTAAGAAATCATTCTCAAAACGTGAACCCTATAGATGTTGGGTTACACGACAAAGTCTATCTGAAAAAGAGAACAGAAGAAAACTGGACAATGTCTATTCAGGTCCATATGAAATAATTGCAATAGAACACCCTAACGTTACCATTAAAAATTGTTTAACTAATGAAAACCAACTAGTACATAAAAATCGCATAATTTTATGTTGATAGTAAACTTAAGTTATCAAAACAACTTTCTAAATAACTAGCATTAAAATAATCATCAATCATTAAACATAATCTTAAAATGATTTCACTACATAAAATCATTCTTTAAAAGGGAAGGAATAACTAGCATATCTATATAACTAATGATGATAAACAATTAAGAAAATTTGTGCGAGGTCGCCGGAATCAGATAACTATTCTTTTAGAACTATTAAGATTCAGTTAACTATTTTTCCTTAGGATGTGGTGTAACATGTGCATCACACATGTTATCAAATCCTTTTTAGTTCGTCTCAAAAAGACCACACCAGTGGAATCCATTTCTTAGAAATATTTGTTCATATGCTAATTTGAACTGCCTATGCAATAAAATGCAAATTATTGCATAAGCATGGTCGATAACTTCCAACAGTTCCCAACAATTCTGACAAGACACAAATGTGTCGTGGCCCATATTTCACGCTGCGACAAGCGAACTTATGCATCGTTGCCAAGCGAGCTAGTTGCTAAGAGCCTTCTCCGCATTCTCTCATTCTCTCTCTTCGCCTGTAATAATATCGATCACTGATTGGTGATCGAGTAAATAACAAAATTTATACATAACGATCTTCAGCACTCCTTAGGCTAAGCAGAGTAACTTAAAAATAATTGAATAAACATTCTTAACCAGCAATCAGTCGAGTACACACGTATCTTGCTGCTGTTAGTGCGATGACAGCCTTCTGTACTAAAGTGTAAAGTTAAACTTATTACATGTTTATCTCCGTAAATGTTGCCCAATCGCTTAAATAGGTGTTTAAAATCGTCGATTTTCGGAATCCTGATTTCGGTCCAAAATTTTTTCCCAGGAGTGAAATTTTCCATCAGATGGGCTCTGGAAACCTTTAAATGCATTTATCTCCGTAAATAAGCGTCTAATCGCTTAAATAGGGTGTTTAAAATCGTCGATTTTCGGAATCCTCTGATTTCGGTCCAAAATTTTTCCCAGGGGAGGAAATTTTCCATCAGATGGGCTCTAAAAACCCTTAAATGCGTTTTTCTTCCGTAAAAAAGCGTCTAATCGCTTAAATAGGGTGTTTAAAATCGTCGATTTTGAATCCTGATTTCGGTCCAAAAAATTTTCCTTGCGAGTGAAATTTTCTCCATCAGATGGGCTCTGGAAACCTTTAAATGCGTTTATCTCCGTAAATAAGCGTCTAATCGCTTAAATAGTGTGTTTAAAATCGTAGATTTTCGGAATCCTGATTTCGGTCCAAAAATTTTTCCCAGGAGTGAAATTTTCCATCAGATGGGCTTTGGAAACCTTTAAATGCGTTTATCTCCGTAAATAAGCGTCTAATCGCTTAAATAGGGTGTTTAAAATCGTCGATTTTTGGAATCCTGATTTCGGTCCAAAAATTTGTCCTAGGAAAGAAATTTGCTATCAGATGGGCTCTGGAAACCTTTAAATGCGTTTATCTCCGTAAATAAGCGTCTAATCGCTTAAATAGGGTGTTTAAAATCGTCGATTTTCGGAATCCTGATTTCGGTCCAAAATTTTTTCCCAGGAGTGAAATTTTCCATCAGATGGGCTCTGGAAACCTTTAAATGCGTTTATCTCCGTAAATAAGCGTCTAATCGCTTAAATAGGGTTTTAAAATCGTCGATTTTCGGAATCCTGATTTCGGTCCAAAATTTTTTCCCAGGAGTGAAATTTTCCATCAGATGGGCTCAGGAAACCTTTAAATGCGTTTTTCTCCGTAAAAAAGCGTCTAATCGCTTAAATAGGGTGTTTAAAATCGTCGATTTTCGGAATCCTGATTTCGGTCCAAAATTTTTTCCCAGGAGTGAAATTTTCCATCAGATGGGCTCTGGAAACCTTTAAATGCGTTTATCTCCGTAAATAAGCGTCTAATCGCTTAAATAGGGTGTTTAAAATCGTCGATTTTCGGAATCCTGATTTCGGTCCAAAAATTTTTCCCAGGAGTTACATTTTCCATCAGATGGGCTCTGGAAGCCTTTAAATGCGTTTATCTCCGTATATAAGCGTCTAATCGCTTAAATAGGGTGTTTAAAATCGTCGATTTTCGGAATCCTGATTTCGGTCCAAAAATTTTTCCCAGGAGTGAAATTTTCCATCAGATGGGCTCTGGAAACCTTTAAATGCGTTTATCTCCGTAAATAAGCGTCTAATCGCTTAAATAGGGTGTTTAAAATCGTCGATTTTCGGAATCCTGATTTCGGTCCAACAATTTGTCCCAGGAGTGAAATTTTCCATCAGATGGGCTCTGGAAACCTTTAAATGCGTTTATCTCCGTATATAAGCGTCTAATCGCTTAAATAGGGTGTTTAAAATCGTCGATTTTCGGAATCCTGATTTCGGTCCAAAAATTTTTCCCAGGAGTGAAATTTTCCATCAGATGGGCTCTGGAAACCTTTTAATGCGTTTATCTCCGTAAATAAGCGTCTAATCGCTTAAATAGGGTGTTTAAAATCGTCGATTTTCGGAATCCTGATTTCGGTCCAAAATTTTTCCCAGGAGTGAAATTTTCCATCAGATGGGCTCTGGAAACCTTCAAATGCGTTTATCTCCGTAAATAAGCGTCTAATCGCTTAAATAGGGTGTTTATAATCGTCGATTTTCGGAATCCTGATTTCGGTCCAACAATTTGTCCCAGGAGTGAAATTTTCCATCAGATAGGCTCTGGAAACCTTTAAATGCGTTTATCTCCGTAAATAAGCGTCTAATCGCTTGAATAGGGTGTTTAAAATCGTCGATTTTCGGAATCCTGATTTCAGCCCGAAATTTTTTCTCAGGAGTGAAATTTTCCATCAGATGGGCTCTGGAAACCTTTAAATGCGTTTATCTCCGTAAATAAGCGTCTAATCGCTTAAATAGGGTGTTTAAAATCGTCGATTTTCGGAATCCTGATTTCGGTCCAAAATTTTTTCCCAGGAGTAAAATTTTCCATCAGATGGGCTCTGGAAACTTTTAAATGCGTTTATCTCCGTAAATAAGCGTCTAATCGCTTAAATAGGGTGTTTAAAATCGTCGATTTTCGGAATCCTGATTTCGGTCCAAAAATGTTTCCCAGGAGTGAAATTTTCCATCAGATGGGCTCTGGAAACCTTTAAATGCGTTTATCTCCGTAAATAAGCGTCTAATCGCTTAAATAGGGTGTTTAAAATCGTCGATTTTCGGAATCCTGATTTCGGTCCAAAATTTTTCCCAGGTGCAAAATTTTCCATCAGATGGGCTCTGGAAACCTTTAAATGCGTTTATCTCCGTAAATAAGCGTCTAATCGTTTAAATAGGGTGTTTAAAATCGTCGATTTTCGGAATCCTGATTTCGGTCCAAAAAATTTTTCCCAGGAGTGAAATTTTCCATCACATGGGCTCTGGAAACCTTTAAATGCGTTTATCTCCGTAAATAAGCGTCTTATCGCTTAAATAGGGTGTTTAAAATCGTCGATTTTCGGAATCCTGCTTTCGGTCCAAAAATTTTTCCCAGGAGTAAAATTTTCCATCAGATGGGCTCTGGAAACCTTTAAATGCGTTTATCTCCGTAAATAAGCGTCTAATCGCTTAAATATGGTGTTTAAAATCGTCGATTTTCGGAATCCTGATTTCGGTCCAAAAATTTTTCCCAGGAGTGAAATTTTCCATCAGATGGGCTCTGGAAACCTTTAAATGCGTTTATCTCCGTAAATAAGCGTCTAATCGCTTAAATAGGGTGTTTAAAATCGTCGATTTTCGGAATCCTGATTTCGGTCCAACAATTTGTCCCAGGAGTGAAATTTTCCATCAGATGGGCTCTGGAAACCTTTAAATGCGTTTATCTCCGTAAATAAGCGTCTAATCGTTTAAATAGGGTGTTTAAAATCGTCGATTTTCGGAATCCTGATTTCGGTCCAAAAATTTTTTCCCAGGAGTGAAATTTTCCATCACATGGGCTCTGGAAACCTTTAAATGCGTTTATCTCCGTAAATAAGCGTCTAATCGCTTAAATAGGGTGTTTCAAATCGTCGATTTTCGGAATCCTGATTTCGGTCCAAAAATTTTTCCCAGGAGTGAAATTTTCCATCAGATGGGCTCTGGAAAATTTTAATTGCGTTTATCTCCGTAAATAAGCGTCTAATCGCTTAAATAGGGTGTTTAAAATCGTCGATTTTCGGAATCCTGATTTCGGTCCAAAAATTTTTCCCAGGAGTGAAAGTTTCCATCAGATGGGCTCTGGAAACCTTTAAATGCGTTTATCTCCGTAAATAAGCGTCTAATCGCTTAAATAGGGTGTTTAAAATCGTCGATTTTCGGAATCCTGA